>JBBPCS010002254.1:0-13753 GCA_037974645.1 Hollardia meadi
GGGGGGGGGGGGGGGCACAAATGTGTGCTCAAGATGAGGAGAGAATCATCTGAAAAAACACAGAAATATAAACTAAAGGCTGAGAGACAGAGTGAGTGCGAGGCTTTCAAAGTCAGGGGCAGCAGTGACTTGCCATTTTAGCCCGATGGCACAGAATCCTCTCAGAAAAGGCAAACTACGAGAGTTATTTCACCTCCCCTCACCGCTGAGTGAGTGGAGTCTCCAGTCTGGACCCCTAGAGTTTCTTCATCATGTAATTTTATTCATGGGCTGCAAGACACAGCATACACGAGGCTCAAAGAGGATGAAGACACATAGCCACAGCCGCCATTTATGAAGGACAGGGGTTTTGTCTGTTTATCAGCCAGGTAAATACATGCAAAAATATCGGAGGAAATTTAAACCTGGTGTGCTGGGATGTGAACTTTCTGTGTGGTGCCAGCAGTGGCTCTTTTACACTCCTGGACCTAATGGTGTTGCCATGCTCTTCTGGTGAAGATGTGTTTTTTCAATTCTGCAGAACCATGTCCTACCTATTCTTAGATACTTAATAGTTACAGAAATTGTTACAGTGCGGAAAAAGAACTAGTCACCTTCAACTACCTTCAAAGACATACTACTTTGCAGGCATCGTATGTGAGGCAGCACATGATTTAGTTGGAAAAATGATTTAGAGGCATTTCTCACTGCAAATAACTGAGGTGAAGAACCCCATCCTTCCATTCCTTTCCCATTCCTCATTCCTTGTTAGATGCTGGACACTTCTGTTACCGCAATGTGTCAGAATGAAGTCAAAATCTGAGGGCATTCAGCTAGGTAGGCCACCAGGGGGGATGTGCGAAAGCAAAAGTCCACATGTATGAAGCTGTGCTCAATTCCGTGGCGAACACCCAGCCTGACATCTGATTACCCCCAGCCTGGGTAGAGGCTTCTGTGAGTCGAGTCAGAGGAAGGTCATAGATGAAAGAAACGTTTGATCAGAGCTCAGTCAGCCTGCCCCTAATGTATATGCTTACATAAATATTGACCGGATTTCGAGGGCCATGTAAATTGTTCAGCGTTAGAAAAGCGGAGAGATAGCTGAAGCGCGCTTGACGGAGTCCTGTGGGCTTTGAACATGTTTGAAAGTGTTGACTTTCACCACTTGATGAATCACTCACCCTTCAGAGAAATCCCATGATAATGAACTGTGTTTGCCCACTTAAATGGATGTGTAACATACATGCCAATTTCGTTTTAATACAGCTGCGGGCGAGATGAAAACCAAGTCCACTTATTTAACACTTGCAGACGGAGTGATTGATGAGAGAGGCATTTGTCTAGACACATTTTGAAGGAGCCTTCAAAAGGTTGGCTCAAGTAAGGATTTGTATATTTGTCTAAAAACCTGCCTGATGACTCCCTGACAAATGATGTTGCGTATACAAACTTTGTGTGGATAAAGCCAGGCCTGTGAGGAGTCATGTTGTTGCTGTTGGAATGTTCTGCCAAGAAGAGCTTAGGAGGACAGCCATGGTGGAAAAAAACATCCACTGTCGCTCACATTTAGCCATTCGGTACGGTAAGTCTTTCAACAAAGGTCGCAAAGCGCAGCACATTTGGTTCAGATCAGCAAGGTCATGACCCGCGCAGGGTTTATTTGGACCTTTGCACCAAAATAATCACAGGGCTTTGACTCTGCTGCGAGAGACATTAACAGTCTGGAACCACTTCTGCTTCTAACCTCTACCTGAAACGTGAACTTAGGGGCTAGTCATTGCCACGAACATTTCCTAATTATTGTTTGAATTATGTGAGTTCTGGAAGTGGAAATGCTTCTTGCAGGAGGCAAAATGCTTTTCTGGGGGCCGGAGAGTATGTCAGCATTATGCGCTGTGGTTGTGGTTTGTATGCAGGAGCAAGTCGGCTACTTGGAGGTAAGGGACCTGAAGGAGGTCCAGATGAGACAGAGAAGCTTTCATTTTCCTTAACCTAAACCTCTATGTACAGAAAATGGACAGACGTGTGGTTTTTGTTTTCACAGCAAGTCTAACAGGCTGTGATAATGTTCGAAAATATTACTGCAAACATCAACTCTAATCATTTTTAAAAGGCATTAAAAAAAATCAATATCAAAATGTTGACAGAGATAGAGAAAGGATCTGGTCCTAAAAATGTAGGAGAGTTGGTCCGGGGTTGTGGTCCCATTGGCAGTTATCTCCATTGTTGCTGAGGCTGTTGTCTGTGAACATACTGAGCTGCAGCAGTAGTGTTCAAATAGCACCAACTCCAACTCTCCAAAAATCAGATAAAGGCCTTGTCTTGGTGCGCCATGGAACAGCTAGGAGACGGCTTACATTTCTTTGGCTCCGATTCAAGGAATTTGAGTCACGGAGCACAACGCATACCCTTCACCTGTGATACCTTGTTCAAATCTTTAACTCCAGGGAAAGACAGCAGCTATGCAGCACAGCAAACACTATAGCTTATCCAGACACTCAAGGTTTTGCGTCAGACATGAATACATGTTTTTATTTCGTCTAATACATGTTTTTATTTCTTCTACTAATAAAATCCAAGATAGAGCTGGGGGTGTTTTTTTTTAAACCATAAGCCAAAAATAAAGGGCCTTGTGTAAGATCCAGTGTGTATGGAAGCCAAGCCCCGGCAGTCAGCATGCCTTTGCTGAGAGACAGCAGCTGTTGGCCTGATATAGCATGGCTAGCAGAGAGGCCACGGTGTTAAAACAAGCCTTGTTCATTCACAGGCTCTCTCTCTCTCTTTGTCTATAAAATACAACAGGTTTCTTAGGTACTAAAGCTACTACAGTCTTCTTTGAAGATGGCAGAGGAAAAATGGGGAAATTCATGTTCTCAGTCTCGCCACTGATGTGAAAATAAGACTTTCAAGCATAAAAATTAAAGATGAATCACAGGGATTTCAAAGTCAAACAGAGTGATGCTGTTTTCCCCGTATTTTGGCCCATTTCTCCTTTATCTACATCAGTGCTGCTTCAGCTGGATGGATTCTTGAGCACTCATATTTTCCATGTTCTGTTTTTGTTTTGTTATCACCATGAGTGCATGTCCTGGCAAAATAGGGCTAGATGCTGCCATATGATATGAAAACAAAAGAGAAATGGATATCTGGCGTAAATCTAGGTCGTATCTGAGAGATGGCGGAGACCTTGTGCTTAGCAAAGCTAGACAGGGCAGAAGTCAAGAATTCAAGGAGGGTTAGCAGGGTTAACACTAACCCAGCATGACAGTAACCCTGAAAGTCATTCAAAGAGAAAAGCCCCTCTGCAGAATAAATATCAAATGTTCGAAGCAAATGGACACAGCCACATTCAGTCTTCTTTTGGACAGCTCAGCTTAAAACTTCATCTTTCATCAAAACTTAATCCCATGTCCATGACTGTATCCCAGTTCTATATTCCTAAAGAATCTGACAAAATATTTCTGACTTTGCATGCAAAAATAAATCAAAACACCTAAACGCTCTGCAGGAGAAAAGGCTCCCTGCCTTACCCTGCAATAATTTTCCATCTTCCCTCCTGGCATTTGCAGATTCATTCCATTTATTTTTAGGGTAAACTGTCGCAGAAGAAGGTGGAAGTGTGGAAACTGCAGTGACAAAAGGCTTAATTTGCTTGTATTTAAAAGCAAGGCTGAGGCAAGTGGGCTTATGGTGTATGGAGCGTTAAAAAAAGAGCCCACAATAGACTTACAAAGGCCTATTGTCCAGCAAGGATAGGCATGACGTTAGAGACATTAGACGTTAAATTACACTTCTTTTTCTTTTCCTGGACTGCTCCAACTTTCTGCTTTGAGACTATTGTTTTCATAAGATAGCAAGGAAGGAAAATATTCTCTTTCAAGTTGGCTGGTAACTCTTACTCAGGGGACATCCTTTACCACCTGCACATATCAATCATGCCAAGCTCCACTGGAATAAGGAGGGAAGTAGGGAGAAATCAGATGCTGACAAAATAGCTGCCATTGTGTGTCTGCTGGCGTACCTCTCATACTAAACGTTACATATTCTTGCTGACGTTCTAATCAAAGCACCCCTCTGTTAGCGGGCAGTGAGGGTATCTCTATTGACACCTTAGCGTTGACCTTGGCAAAGGGCTCTGTGCTCTTAGCCGGTGGTCCTGGGCTTCTCCTGAGCCTGCCAGTTATTTTCTCTGCCTAAGCACTATTGCATGTCATAACCTACAGGAATTTGTGGACACAACCTATTCAACCCTGGGTACAAGGTTTAGCATTTTAAAAGAGTGGGCAAAATGCACAGAGGATCAGTGTGAGTGGGAGAGACATGTTATTAACCATATGCTTTTGATAAAACTGTTGAATAAACCTGCAAGTTCAGGCTGAAATACAACAACAAAAAAAGATTTGTCTTTTTCTCTCCATAACTACACAGCTACGTACAGGTGGGCTCTGAAGAGTGTTGATTGAAAATCTAAAAGTACAGTGGCTTCTTTCAAGCTGTGTCCACAAATATTCAGTGTTGGAAAACGCTAGGATTTTATTCCTTCAGTGATACAGAACATGTGGCGTATATCACTGCATATAAGCAAGCAGAATTAGAAGAGAAGTGTGCACTTGCAGGGAGAGCACCTGTATATTCTCAGAGAAAGGGGAGTATTGGGAGAAAGCACACATTACTTCCCACTATAGAATAACTCATCCTCTCAGGGGAGGAAAAAAAAATAAGACATGAGGGGGGATATCTGAGGGAGGCGCCTGCAGAACATCTCTCTCTCTCTTTTTCTCCTTATGCCCGATAGCTGCAAAGCTTACTCAATGAGCCAGCTCTGGCCATTCCTCCAGGCTGTTTGTCAAAAGGGAAGAGGAAGTCTTGAATGAGACAGAGAGGTAGCACTTGAAAGGGAACATCTCTCTCAAGGGAACAAGAGAAAGGCCAGAGCAAAGCAGCGTAACAGAATTGGAGAACCACGCTGATGAACAATGTTTCCTATTTGCACACATTTGCATGAGAAAAGGCAGCGCAGCGGCCACCAGTTCCACCAGTTGGCTGGTGAATGGAGCTCCAAACCTCCTCGAGAGGAAGCCGGGGGGAATGGGAGCAGCGGCAACTCTAAAGGGGGATGTCATCGGGATTAGTCGGTAAACGTTTTGATAAGGGATGCCTGGCTTCCACTTCTCAGTTGTGGCCCATCACTGCCATGACCTTTGGTACCAAAGCACTGGCAGACACTACTAGGAGCTAACACCCTTCACTTTACAGAGAGTGGATGCTTAGTTTTCAAAGTAAAAAAACAAACAGCTGGAGACCGTATCAATTTTGTACTGCACGTCTAGTGTACATAATACGTCACGTTAGGGAACATGTGCAATATTTCTTTTAAGAAAATGTGTGTTGATGTATTCCAATTAGCTTAGATATTACTGAACATCTGTCATGTACAGCAGGGACAATTATGTACGGTGATGTCAACCCTGTATGTTTTGCATCTGTTATGTCCTAATGGAGCCCAACTAAATGAAAGCCAACATCTGTTGGCAGCAGCATCAGCCATAGCCGCAGTACTGCAGTGTACGTATACAGACTAATTGGGCTCCCCTTCAGAACAACTTCAGACTTGTTCTGAAGGTCAGACTGGCACTTCAGGTGTGAAGGAGCGATACATTTCAGAAAAGGCGTGTTGTGTTTAAAAAAAAAAAAATAATTCAGTTATATTTGAGCAAATGGTCTATGTACTCTGGAAGAAATTACCATGACTGGTTGATGGACTCTACGGTTTGTTTTTTTAAACAACAAATGAAAATCAACTTTAGATTCGGAGAAGTATTGTACTTGTCTAATAAACAAGTAAAATACAGCATAACAGAATGCATAAAATGCCTATAAAGGACCTTTCCACACTGCAGGCAAGGCGGTTCTCACAGTTTATTCAAATATGCTTCTCAAAACATTTGTGGTCATAAATAGGCAATGCAATAGCTAAATCTTTATTTAAATGTGTACGGCCCATTTCTACTTCGACAATTTGATCTGAGTTTTGTGGCCCAGAGTCACTGAGCTGTTCAGATTAATTTGCATTAAGTCGAGACTGAGTGTACTACGCTGCTGAATAGACCACATACCTCGCCATGCCACATTCATCATGCACTGTGTGGCCGTCATCACATGCTCTATAGTGAAGGCAGCAACCAGAGGCATGTCTCCTTACCTTGCTGAAAATGTAAAGTACAGTAATGCTACGGAGCAGCTAGCAATAATGCTAAAACCATTCGCTCTAATGCTGCAGTCCTTTTGATTACCCCTCTGCCCTTGTTGATAATCAGTCTTGCACCTTCTGAGGAACCATTAAAGTTGTAATGTGTAACATAGTTGATTACCAGGTCATCAAATACCAATGCTATGGGTTTTCCGGGTCGTCAAATAGTGGCGTTTTGGGTTGGTGGCCAGCCCGACTTACCAACCCAAAGCGTCAGTATTTAATGACCCAGGAATAAGACTCAACATCTTACAAATTGCTCCTTTAAGTTTCACGATTTTAAAAGATCAGATCAGAAAAGATGCTGAGGAATAGAATTTATTGAGGGCAGACTGAGTTGGGAAAGCATAATAAGAGGCTGAAAAACTGTTGCACTGGTGATGTCACTCTGCTAAAAAAGAAAAAAGAAAAAAAAGAATCAAACCTACTCTACATGATTAACAGCGAGCTGAGATTAAAGTAATATAGAGCTGTGGGGGGAAAAAATGAAGTCCACTTCATCATTTCACTGGAGCAACAACTGTAATGGTTCCATATGAGATGAAGACAAGCATACTCTGGCATTTTGATTGATGAGCGATATCTATAGCCTATAATCTGCTGAGGGACCAATCTTGGATCACACAGTGCCACACAAACCATGTTTAAATCACTGTCAGCCTATAGCCATTTCCATAGAAACAAATACACGTGTCACAGTGTCTGCCGCCAACAAGTGAGAGATGGAATCTGTGTAATAAAACAGTAAAGTCCCTCTGTGCATCATCAAACAATGGTTATAACTGGTCATAAAACAGACTCTTAAGTATCCAGTTGTGTCAAAACAGATACAACTGTGGGCATTGCTCAACTTAATTTCTATATAAAAAAAACAAGTTTCCTATAAAATGTAACAATAAGAATTCTACAAACAAAGCTGTATTCATGTCAACATCTTATGATTTATGTTAAGTCTACTGCTGTGGCTTGGCAGGCTGTTTCTCCCCTCAATTAATTTCCCTGCATGGAACATTCCCTCAATCACCAGTCCCCAATTAGTTTTAAAGTTTGCCATAATGCCTTTATCCATCACCTTAAGTGGAATAAACTCTCTATATATTAAGCACCCTTACTTTATTTGACAAAACTACATTTACTGTCAAATAAACTACCTAGTTTATTTGAAAAACACTTTACTATTACATATAAATACTATACAAATATACTATACTATAATGCTATACAATAATATAGTATATAAATACTATACTATTTTATAGAGTAATTTCTGATGACTGTCCCTAAATATCAGAGATAAGTAAGAAAAGCCTTCAAGATTTCTGGCTCCTCTGCAGCAAAAACCCAACAAAAGGATTTACAACTTCCTAAAGAGAAGAAAATTTAAACTGCTGTCTACACAATGGAGCGTACATTTAGTGAAACATGTCAACACTTTCATTAAGCTGATGGTTTTAGAACTATTCCAATGTTTCCCATTTCTGCTTTGTTCCCTGCTGAGATTCATACTGTGATCATCTCAAATATTGAGAAAGCTATGTTGACATGCTGTGCTATTTTTGGTGCAGTTGAACACCAAAAAAGATGGAGAAAAAAAAAAGAAGGTCGCTGTCTGTCCTTTTTCCTCAATAACTGTTCATCTGGTATGCTTTCCACTTCGTCGGGTGTATTGATGAAGACCCAAGGAAGTGCAGTGTCATGTGCGAGCTCTTGAGATCTACAGGACATGTTTATTAGTAGTGCGTTACTACCACCAGAAGTACACACCATGTACTCTATTGCGAGGGGACCCCTATTAACTGTTACACCACCAAACATCATGCAGTGTAATGGCTCACTCTCCGTCGCTCGCTTCAGTATTTTCAAAAAAAGAAGTTTGTACCCAAACAACGCGTATGTCATGACAGGTGTACTGCTCACGACCAAAGGAAGTGCCGTGTCGAGTGTAAAATTGTTTGGATGAACGCTGTAGGCAGCAATAGCGGAGGCCAAGCAATCGGCCCGTTCCAAGCAGGCATGTTGTGAACTGTAATAACGTACCAGAAAAGCAACAATAACCCGTGCCTTCACTGTGCTACTGTAAATGTTTTGGTAAGTTTTGTTGCTGTAATTATTTTGAATTAAACTTTGTGACTACTTGGAACAAGGCAATTTTAGTGTTTTCTCTAATAGTTTTGTACAAAGGCACTTCTTTTTTAGAAAATGTTATGTAAACCTTAAACTTACCATACAAGAGGAAATTGACAATGATAGGTTGCTCTTGTTTCTGGAAATGCATACAAGTTAACTAATTATATTCTTTTTTTAGGGTGATTATTTGATGATCACTCCTCCATTTATCTAAGAATGGCTTCCAACTTTTGCCTCAAGAATTCAACCAGATGGAAACACACTTCTCCCTTCCTACGGAGGTGGTACCAGCGCCGAATTGACGTCTGTGTAAACGGGGTGAGCCGGCGAGGCGGAACGACGAGACAGGGCTGTGACGTTTTGTCGACATGGTTTGTGTGCGACCCTCAACTGGGAGATTTAAAAGCAGTTAGCAGCTAACTCAAAGAAGAAGAAAAACAACTGAAAATGTCAAAATGCAAATTGTGGAAACAACGCGAGGTTCGGGAGCTACATACCCTCCGAGCAGAGGAAGCTATCATCCGCCACATAACAGGGACGGTAAATGATCATCGTCACGCCTCTTTTAATTGCGGAACGCCGGCTTGCTATCTAAAAATCACACAGTGGAGCGGTGTTATGACGCCGTTGCGTTTTTCAGTGTAAATAAACAAAGGATGAGTGGTTTTTAAGAAAGTTGTAGGGAAGCAATAGTATAAAAAGGGCTAATGAGAGAAAATGAAAGAAGGAGAGAGAGAGAGAGAGAGAGAGAGAGAGAGAGAGAGAGAGAGAGAGAAGGCAGCCTTCATAACGACACAACACTTCCTCTCTGTTATCCTCCAGAATACATCCAGGTACCGACAGGCTTGCGCTCTCTCTGGTAATCTACACACACACACAGTCACTGACACACACACACACACACCCTCTGCCTCTGTCTTTTCTTACACACACACACACACACACACACATCGGCTGGCGGAGGAGAAGAGGGGCAGCGCGCGGTGGATCACGGGGCGCAGCAGAGCTTCTGGCTTCCCGTGCAAGTGGAGACGCGGCGGAGAGGAGCAACCGGTGCGCACCGCTCGGGGTAAGGACTTCTTACGGGGATGAATGCCACAGCTGGATGCTGCCAGGGCTCGTGGGGAAGGTGTGTGTGCACGTGTGTGTGTGTGTGTGAGAAGTTCTCCACAGAGTGAGCTATGGATGTGGAAGCATCAAGCGCGTGCTTCCGTGCGGTAAACGAATGTAGATGTCCAGTTATTATTGGCTGTTGTCATTAGGAAAACTCTGTTGTAGCCTTCCTCCAGGTCAGAGGTTGCGTGGTCACCTGCTGCAGACGCAGACGGCTCATTTTGGGATTCTGTTGCACACTCTTGGCAAAGTTTTATCCAGTTGTTTTATACATATTGGTGATACGTATAAATGCAGGGAAAGGTGGAACTAATGACGATACGAGTTGACAAAATGTGACAGAACTCATAGGTGGTGATAAAAGTGCAATTGAATTTAGCCCTGAAATTGCAAATATGATAAACATCCTCAGCAGCATCATGACCTCTATTTAACGGAGCTATTTGACGTCATTAAACATGTGCAACATGGCAGTCATGGGACACTAATCACAGCCCCCCTGCGGTCTGTGCCACTCTCCTCTTGTTGTCTTTTGAAGCCCGTCTTATCTTACTTAACCTGCGCGTTTTCCATAAATGCATCGACCAAGACTACAAGGACACAAAGTCTCTGCAAAAGCAAAGTTTTTTGCACCTTTTTGGCTCACGTCTCTCTCATTACTCACTCCTGACCAACTTGGAAAAAAGAGGGCACACTACGTGAGCAACAGGTATGCAACTGAGATCGTCGGGCTGTCATGGCTGCCGCTGGCAAGGTGCCATCATTTCTTTTTTTGTTTCCTGTTTTGTTGCCTGGGGAGCATTTTAGTCTTTGTTACATCATGGCAGTAGAGAGCTGGCAGGAAATCAGAGTGGAGAGAAGGGGTGGGTGGGGGGGGACAGCAAAGGTCTCTGGCGGGACTCGAAACAGGGACACCATAATGACATGCCCAGCGTGGTAAACCCCAGGCCACCAGGATGCTTCAGAGCTGCACACACATTAAACATGTTATGCACACAGCAGGGCCAAAAAACAGGTCTGATGAAAGAACAAGTTACAAATAAATGAAGCTTTGCTTTTACAAGTAAATATTAAGAGTTCAAAATAATTATACCATGTGTAGCCACTAGAAACTTAATTATGAAAATGAATGATGCATGGACGGCGTGAGTGTTGCCCAAAGGCACTGCGGCAGGGCGACTGTGTTAAATGGAGTTTCTCTGGATGACCAGTTTCTTCATGCTGTCAGATTGCACTCGATTTTTTTTGTGTGTTGTACTTACCTTGATGTATTTATTTGATTGGCTGAATGAAATGAAGTTGCACTTTAGTTTCAGGGTTCAGGTTGTCGCCGTTAAGGTGCGTTAATGAAGTGATGCACGGCTGCAGGTGCGCAGGTGTTGAATTACGGTGCATACGCTCGTCAAACTACATAATACATAAATACGGTGTATTTTGTGGCTGATAATGAGAGCTGGAAACTTTAGCCTTTAGTTTGAATTTTATGCTGAATTCTACTTATACTGAATTATATTATTTGTTTAATGGGATCTGTACTCCTGGCTTTTTAATCAAAATAATTAGAACAATGCAAATTATTAATCCAACATATACAGCACTACTTAGTGTCCATTCAATCTATGAATTAAAAAAAAAAAAAAAGTCAGTCATTACATTCAGAGGAGCATTATTTTATGTCAGTCAATCAAGTTGTTTATTCACCTCGAAATTACATTTTTAAGGAACAAACCTGAGTGCAGGATGGTTAGGGCTGTAATGGACGCTAACGCTCCGAGAAGGTAACTCCACTATATACAGTATGATATGAAATAAGGAGGAAAATGATAAATTAATACTGGTCTGCGGCTATTATTGATTTCTGGATATTGACCTCATACTTTACTTTTTGACTGCATCTCTGGGTCTGACTCTTGCACTATAAGACTGCTACATCAGAACATTAGTTTAGCTGAAAAACAAACTCGGATTGACTTCAGATTGGCTGAAATGAAAGTGAGGGGCCTATAATAAATTTAATATCACTCTCTTGAATGTATTCCACCTCACAGATGTTTTGCAGTTACTGATATTAGCACTTGGGAGTCACTCTCTGCAAAAACGGCCAATATATATATATATATATATATATATATATATATATATATATATATATATTTAAAAAAAGAAGCCTATTTAAACATATTGCAACATATTAAGCATAAATGCTTTTAAAGTGAAAAACATGACACTGTAATGCTTCCTGTTGTCAGTTACCTTTATGGTCATTAAGGAATGACAAAGTGTTTCTGTAGACAAAAGTTGTCAGTGTTCGCAGGTGACTGAACTGTGTGAACAGTTTTGAAATATTGAACCCGTCGTAGAGAGATGTGGGCAACCATTTGTAAAAAAACAATAAAATAAAATACTAATAATAATTTAAAAAAAAACTTGAATAAATGATCAATTATGTTAGGGCGACTAACGTTGTCCAGTAATTCTATTTATTAGCTGTCTCACTCTCTCAGAATATTTATTTTATTTTATCTATTTGACCAACGTCATCTATATTTTTTAATCCTGGTTTCTCTTCATCCCTGTAGCAGAGGAAGAATAACCACTCCACGAAGGCAGAATCTTCCCTTCATATGTATGTAAGTCAATTATTTAACTTGAGTGAAGACGAACAAGTGTGATTCAATCCCTCGATCAAGACGGATCAAATCTTCGACCCTTTAATGACGACAGCACTATAGAGAGAGTTCGCTGTGACGGTGTGTGCTCTTGATAAAGGTCTGAACTTGGCTGAAGTGATCAGCTGTCAGATCTGGTCACGAGGATGCTGCCGTAGTAAATTGACACTGTGCATTAGCAACATGGAGGTCGGGCCGCTCTACTAAAACAACCACATGTGAGTCCTGATTAATTTTGGCCTTGAGAAGGATCATCCAGGCAATCCCACCCTGAGCGTGGACTGAAACATACCTGGCAGCCTGATCAAGCAGGATGTGTTCACAGGGTGATTACATCCCTCATTAAGAAATACTGCAATTAGTGCGTTTATGGTTTGTTGGTTTCTCTAGGATCCCCCTGGATTTTCCCTTCAATAGAGGCGCTTCGGTGAAAGAACGCCCCAAATTTTATTCATTTAAGCTTTTTCTTTACATTAAATTACTCTCCAGTGTAAAAGTGCAATCATCGATCAAAAATAATTATTTTCAAAATAATACGGCTGCAGAACACAATTCATTGTCCTGTGTAATACCTGCGTAATACCTACAGGGCTGTCTGACAAGCAAAACCTATTCATAGAGGCCCTTTTTTTCTAAACCGTACTCCTGGTGACGTCCAAAAATGTACTGAAATTAAATGTTACGCTTTGTGTATGCATTCCAAAATTACTTTAGGTTTTTTTTTTTCTTAACTTTTTTGAGGTCGAAATCAAAGAACAAACAACAGTAAAATAAAGATTTAATTAAAAAGCTTCCAGAACTTTCCCTGAAGGGCGACGGCATCCAGTGCACATCCTTACTGAAAATGACACTCTTTTAAATAAATGAGAGATGGCTGCTGTGATTTGTGAATACTGATAAAGTTATTAATATAAATGCAGGAGCGCTCTCCTGTTCATTTCCCGTTGTAGAGGGGATTCAGGCTGTGAACCCTGAAGTCATAAGGCTCTGACACCACAGAGGGAGGCAGACAGATGGAGGGAAGAAGAGTAGACAACTGAAGAGACAGCTGCTTGTAGAAAGCTCTGTCCGTATATGGCACAAAGGTTTCTGTCAAGTTTGAAGTTGTATTTAAGTGGGTGGCAGGCTTTAATGGTGCCATTACTCCACTTCTTCCGAGTGAAACATTTGCACGCCCAAAATCTTGAGTAACCGGGTCATGATTTCTGAAAAGAGACGTTACCGTTCAGTTTTCCAAATGTATTTTTGGCGCTTTGAGCGCCACAAGACAAGTGCAATCTTGTTCCATTACATTGGAGAGAAGGCGGAAATCTCTACAGTCAATATCTCCAAAACTGCTGTCAGTCAAAAGTGCTGTCCCTTTAAATTAGCACTAAAACAGTGTTGACGTTAGGTCAAAGGCATCTGTATGTTTTGTATGTATTGTATTGCGATAGTACTTGCGTAGTTTCAGCTGGGAGATGCATACGAGCGGCGAGTTTGCCAAGTTTCACAATTTTGTCTGCACTCAAAATGTCAAGAAAGGAAATATTCTTACACCTATTTTCCTTACTAAACAAAAAAAAATACATCCATACACCTTCTGAATTTAAATTTATCTCTTTTACTTAAAGGG
>JBBPCS010002255.1:0-13753 GCA_037974645.1 Hollardia meadi
AGCAATAGTCTATAACAATCCTGGAAATTATTACAACTTCAGTGCTGCAGACATGCATGGCAACAACTTCAACCTGATTGATTGTGAAGTCTATCGATTGGAGGGTGAGTTCTCTCTAATCAACCAAATATTGATGTTTAGCATGTTTCAAACAGATTGTATCTTAAATCAAACACAAGGTAAACTTCATTGTCACAGTGCTGCAGCTGATACAGTTAGATTGAGCAGTGAACGTATTCACAGGAGCATTTACCTTTTCCAGTTTTCATAAATCATAGATTATTGCAATTTACACAATAGAAACCTCACAGAAAAAAATTATATTCTTATTTATTTAGAAGCCCACTGTATCTGCCTACACTGCTCCGCTCACAATATTTAATTAAACCTCTCGGTGAAATCCTGATAGCTCAAATTTTCTTTTATCTCAACCTACAAGTAATAAACAGTAGTCCAAATTCATGATCCATAAGTGTTGAAAATCTTTTAGCATTCATTATGTAAGGAAAAGTAAGGAAGAGAACAAAGGAATAAATATGGCTAACTGCAGCCATCGAATTAATACTTAAAAAACCTAAGTCAAAATGATAGTTTGTCTAATGCTTTCCAGTAGAGTAATCCCCCCCCCTTAGAACAATGTCTATTTTCTTTTAAAATATGTGTAATTTTAATATCAATATAATATATACATACGAAGTATGCTAATAAGTAAACACATTTGTAGGAAAAGTAAATCATAACAGACTAAAATGTTATTATAAAACTAAACAAAACCTTGTAAAGTGGCATTTTACCCCACAACCTGAGGAAGATGCCCCCCTACTGGGGGAAGAAGCCCCAGGGTAACATCTTACCGCTCACGAGTTATTTGGATTTATACAAACTGGTATTTTCGCACAAGATTACATTTATTTTCAAATTCTGATGTTTTACTTGAACTGTAACATAAATAGTAACGCAGACAGATTTTTTTTGGGATTGTTTTTAGAACTTTTTGATCATTGCCAATTAATTTCCACCTGATGGACAAATCACAATTGGAGAGATTTGTTTAAAGAAATTATAACTTTGTTTTCTTTGTCACATCACCACGGATGCTTAGCCTACTAGCGAAGAATTCATGCTCACTAGCTAGCTAATGCTACAGCAAGTTGCTAGCTATAACGTTATTATCGAAACATACAATTATAGTTAGGCTTTTAGACTGATAATAATACTTTTTTTTTTACCAATGGTTATTGGATAATGGTGCACATACTTTCTCAGAAATCTAACATTAGCAAGGCTAGACTACTGGTATGTATGTAGACTGTGAAAATGCGTAATTAGAAAGACTGCAAACACGACGGTGGTGTGACATTGTCTTGTTAAACACTCACGGAAACCTGTGAATGAAACCTTGCAGAGCTGGTCCCTGGTAGCTGGTAGCTAACGGAAACAACAAACTCTCCCTTTAAATAGCTGCACCTATCAACATGGCCATACTTTACTTGTATTTTGAGCCCTTTTCAAATTGATTTATTTAACGAGACAAAAAAATAATCTTTTAAAATGACAAACATCATATGTGTAATTGATGCCGCAATTCAAACAGGATTAAAAATTATTTGTCCCATGTCATCAACTACCATATTTTTTCTAAAATAAGGCCCCCTGGGGTATGCCGAAATTTAACCCCTCTATTCAAAGATAAGCAAGGCCACTACCATCCAAGAAAAGAACTTAGATAAAAACTGGCTTCATCTAATAGTCAGGAGGGGAATTACAGAAGAGGAGGCTTCTGATTTACCTCGATTCAATTGATCTTCCTTGGTTTTCTGCCTGTCCTCACTTTTACTGCTACTTCCTTTTATAATGGGCTTGTCTGAGGGATCAGCTTAATTCATGTTTGATAACTGCATAAGACAGTTTATTGATGATTAATTTGTTTATGTTTACAATGTAACAAAATTAAAATTGAAAGGCTGGATGATATTTTAATAAAATAAAATAATAGGAGCATAACATTGTTTTTTAAAAGCTGTTTTTGCTCTTTAACAGCAATACCAGAATTTGATAAGCCGTGGAGGCCAGTGGTCTGGGAAAATGGGTAAGCTGGATGGGCATCATACAATGCTATTACTTTTAATATGTTATAGTATACTGCACCATGTCCTACAATAAAACTAGACTTGAAAAAATTATGATTATGTATTGTCATATATGATAATGGATTAGCCATAAAACTTCTCTTGTTTGTACAGGAAGAGGAAGGAGCTGATGGAGAGCATTAAGAGCTACAAACCCACAGTCAACTCTGTGTCCCAGGTTCGGGTTCTGCTCATTGGACCAGTTGGAGCTGGAAAGTCCAGCTTTTTCAATTCTATCAACTCTGTATACAGAGGCCACGTCACCAGCCAGGCTATCGCTGGCAGCTCTACCACCAGCCTCACCACGCAGGTTAGTTTTAGCTAATGATACAACCACCATCAACCTTTTAACAGTTTCTATCACTGTAAAATTTAGATGTGTTTTTGAACTCGTATGCACCCAAAAGTAAGTAATAATTATACATCATTAGCGCACAGAAAGTAATTTATGATGAAACCGTTCCAAACCCTGATTAAGATCACATTTTGTGTTTCAAGGGCACCGTTAGTGCACTTCATCACATCATCCTCAATGTAAGAGCACCCTGGAGGAAACTTGCCCATGTTTTCGTAAATTGACCCGGCGTGTCCAGCAGCGATTATTATAACTCCAATAACTTGAAAACACACAATTAATTGAATGATAAGTAACGTTGCAGTTCTAGATTGCCTCAATCTAGATTGTTTCAAAGACTTCAAAAACACATCTAATAAAATCCTGCAGCCTGTTCCACCACAGCACCTCCCATCTCATTAAAGAAGTGCACTTTTGGATTGTGCTAATGAAAAATAGTTAAGATAACATTACTCTAAGATGAAAGTCATTGTACCATCAACCTAAACATTCTAAAGTTTTCAGCATTACTGTTGGGTGTGGAGCACGGACAGTATAATACGTGGACAGAGCTTCTGGGTCGCCAGCACGGGGCGACAAAAGAATCCTCTAATCCAAAGAGAAAATGACCCTACTTCCCACTTGATTTATGTAAACAGTTTCCTAATGAGTTTATGGTCTCAATCAAGTCTTCCTCAATACAGCATGATGTCCATTTTGTAAATTATGTCTCCATTTAGAGTAAAATAGTCAGTCAGATTAGTAAAAAGGCGTATCCTCCCCAGCTCTATCATCCCAGTCCAAATGTGGAACTTCTGGCTAAAAAAAAAATGGTGATGTCACAGTGACTTTGTCCATTTATTTATTCTATCTATTTATTTCCATCTATTAATTATACATTATATATTATGGGGAATTTTGTCTGATAAACTCCATTACTTATTTACTGACAGTTTCGCACCTACTCAGTGAAAGCTGGACGAGCAGGAAACCCTCTGCCAATCATTTTGTGCGATACCATGGGATTGGAGGAAAGCACAGGGGCGGGGCTTGATGTGGACGATATCGTCAGTATTCTTAAGGGTCATCTGCCAGACTGTTATCAGGTAGAACTTTTTGTCACGTTCAACAGGATGAGACACATGACGATACACTGATTTGGTTGTGGTTTTGTTTGTTTCTGTAACACAAACTCTTCTTTCCCCTCAACTGTATGACTCAGTTCAATCCTGCTGCGCCTCTGCATTCAGACGCCCACATTTATCAGAAGTCTCCGGGGCTCAAGGACAGGATCCACTGTGTGGCCTACGTCGTTGATGCCTGCAAGGTCTCCATCATGCCCACAAAGCTGGAGGAGAAGCTGGAAGCTATCCGCAGAAAGGTCAACTTATTGGGTCAGTAATAATGAGTGGTGTTGCTGCATCTTTAGACTTAACCGAGTAACTGTTATCTGATAAAAGTGATTGTGTACAATACACTTATTTTGATACCTATGTTGTATGATACTCAATCGTTAAAACATGCAAGGACTGCTAACATAGTACTGCCACTCATACCAATGCTTATGTACAGAACTATACATTTTATTCTATTTTCCACTGATGCCTACATTTGTAAAGGAATAGAAACCTACAATAAAATGGATGATAGAAACTTTACTGCAGTACAACACAGTAGATACACCAAATTTTAGAGATGGAGACAGGGTGTTTTTTCATAGTACAATATTTGAAGATAGTTTTTTGTTTGGTTGGTTTCCAGGGATTCCTCAGCTGGTCCTGATGACTAAAGTGGATGAAGCCTGTTCTTTTGTTTCACAGGACATCAGGAACATTTATAGGAGCAGCTACATCAAGGAAACGGTCAGATCAACTTTAAACTCCCCTGTAGGAATTTAGTCTGAAAAAGAAAGTTTCAACAGGCTTGATGCCGTTTGACTTCTGGATTCTTTGTTTTGGTTTTGATGGGAGGATATAAGCGAAACATTAAAATATGTCTGAATTTAATTTAATTCTCTGTTTTGTGGTGTTTTAAAAAAAGTTTAAACCATCCTCATCTTTTGTGATCCAGGTGCAGGAGGTCAGTGCTCGGCTCGGTCTGCCACTGTCCTGTGTTGTTCCGGTGAAGAACTACAGCGAGGAGTTGGAGCTGGACCCGAACTGCGACATCCTGCTGCTCACCGCCGTCATCCAGATGCTTCGCTTCGCTGATAACTACTTTGATGAGATCAGTGACCGATTCAGCAACATCGAAACCAAAGAGCTGTAGAACAGAACTACCACAATTTGTATCTTGTCTAACTGTAATGAAATGTCCTTCAAAATGACCCATTGTTCAGCAGGTGAGCAGCTCAAGGTCAGGTTCTCAGAGAATCTGAATTTCATGTAGTTAACATTTTGTTCGTTGTCCTGTGTACACATAATTTACGCTGCAGCCACGGTCAGCGTGTTGACAGTCAGATGGTTTTATTAGAGCTCATCACCTTTGCCTCCTTCATTCAGTCTGATGTTTGTCCAGGTCAAACTGATGATATTTTAATTTTGGAATCAAAGTCTAACAAGAACACCACTGTGTACTGTGTAGTATGTGAGGAATGAGAAAGTAATGTGAGCAAAGGAAAAGAAATGGCTCAGTGTTGTGGTTAAAAACAAATGCAGTTCTTAATGTTTAGAAAGCATTAGAGTTATAGAAGCAACGTTTTTATTCATACTCATATTCAGCTATTTGCCAGAGGTGGATGAAGTATTCGGATTATATACATTACATTGTATTACAAATTAAAAGTTAATACCACACTAAAAATATTCTCTTAGAAGTCCTGTATTAAAAATGTTACTCAAGTAAAAGCAAATATAATCAGGGAACTGTACTTAATTATTAATAACAATTATTTGTATAGGACTACAGCTAATGATCGATCTGCAGATTATTTTCTCCATTAATTGATTCATCTGTAAAACTTCTTAAATGAGTGAGAAATAACTTCTCAACTAGGCAGACCCAAAGTGACACCTACACAATGCTGGTTTTGTCCAACAGTAGTCCAAACCTCAAAATTATGAGAAACATAATTATTAAAAGCAAAAGCAAAAAAGATCATCAAAATTGTTCTATCAACTAATTTATTAATTGACTAGTCATTTCAGCTGTACTTGTATAAACTGTCCACTTGTTTTTCTTAATGTGTTTGAGTCCACAGATCTGCAGCCTCGAGTCAGGAATCAGCAGTTCTCTAATTATCGACTTCTGCCTTCCACGTTACTCCATGGTTATAGACACTTTCTATATTTAATTATGTATGAACTGAATCAGATATAATTGATGTAACAGTCAATATTCATATAGCCCAGATTTTGCAGTAGCTGCTAAACATTATGCATCCTGGTACAAAGTCTTACATGACTTCTCAGATGTTTGTACTGGCAGATAGTCACATTTATTAATATGTTGCGTGTTATGTATATTAAGCTTGTGGAATGTGCTTCCTATGTAGAGTACTCTGTTAAAAAAAAGCTCAAAGTCCATGAATGAACAGAAAAACAAATTTATTAATTTAGGTCAGACAGTTAATGTACAGCAAACAGTGCTGGAGTCGAACCAGCTGAGGAGCAGCCCCTCACTGTGCAACAGGACTGTGGTATTACAGCAAACTGTAAACTACACACATCACACCTCTGGTCTGACTCACCGCCTGCTTTTACATCATTGAAATTAACTTACAGAGTGGTTTATAATTTGGCAGCTGTCCTCTCAGCGACAGTAATCGTCAAATGAAAAATAATTATGCTCTGTGATCAGGATAAACTTAAACAAACAAAAACATCATGAAATAGTGTTTAAAATATTAATGTTGCTCTAGTGCACATAAAAGACGAGGAACTTTCTCCAACTTGGCCACAGTTTACATGGAACTGGTTGTACGACTTTGTAACTTTCATAGGTAACCAACAAAAATGATGCACGGTACTGAAGAAGGAATGTCCTGAAAATCTAAAACACACCTGGAATTCAATGATATTCAGCCAGTCGGTATCCTTTTTTCTCCCTTTCCATGGTATTGATGCATTTCCTCCAGTGGAGCTGCTCAGTGGCCACCAGCGAGAGGACAATGGTCATACTGGGAGGCTCCTGGTGGAAATGATGCTCAGCAGATCTGTCTGTAGGATCAGATGACATGGTTGTTGGTGAGGTTGTTTCAGTTTGTTCAGAGCACGGTGGAAGACCACTGGGGACGGAGCAGAGGGGAGGCTCTTATGGCACAGCTGACGCTCTCCGACATGTCAGGCAGTCAGATGGCTTTCCTCTCATCAGCCAACGGCTTCAGTCATTAACAGAAAAGGCAGCCACGTGAAGAAGAAACCATTTCAACTTCAACCACTTGAGTTACAGTGCAGAACACACACATATCCAAACACACACACACACTCGGACACAAACGAGTACACACGAGCCTGGTCAGAGTCCAAAGGCTGATTTCAGTGACAACCAGAGTGGAGAACACAGCAGGACATTTGGCACCTACACTGCAGCTCTCATGCAATCATATTAAAGCGAAACAGACTATCTGGCTACTCTTGTATCAACTTTGAATCAGTGTTTCCTTATATCTCTGGATGTGTGTAGATATTAGCAACCAATAATGTAATAAGTATGTTGTTTTTCTCTTTCAAAATGAGTATAGCTGATGTATTTAGGTTGATTTAGCTATTTTACATGAGGCACTGTCTGCTGCTCATCTTACTTGCGCCTTCCTTGCTTAAGATAAAGCAATCCAATGGAAGTATAAATGAGATGTTTGTCAAGCGCATGTGAATTTTACTTGCTTACAGAAAACAGATTTACCTCCATCTCATTTAAGATCTTTGTCGATTTAAATTCTCACTCTAAAGATACCACTAGTAGGCTCATTCAGTACAGTTTATACTCGAGGGTCAGTGCTGAAACACAGCCAGCAGTCCACCATTGACAAAGGGAAGATTTAGCCTAAAAGAAAATTAAAAAGTGCAGTGTTTTAACGATAAAGGGCAAAGAAGGTGTTGGCACAGCCGTGCAAATGGCCTTAGAACTGTTTGGCAATGATGGATATCGCAACTTAAACTTGCTCATTAATGTTAAGCGAGGCGTTTATTTGAGGATGAATTGTGCAATGTTAACAGGTACTTAAGAGCCTAAACAGTACTATAAAATTACCTAATTTGATGTGCTGACTGGTATCCACAGTGAATTGTAATGACAGTAACAGGTAGAGACTTTCAGTTCTTTATGTGGGTGTCGTCTGCATAGAGACAGATACACTCTCCATGACGACTGCCTGATTCTTTAAAGAGCTAATTCCAATTAATTGGCTTCTTCTGAAAGAGAAACACAATGATATCTATATTTACAGACCCCAAAGACAGTTGATGCAAGTTAAAACAAGCAATAACAGATAAAATATATATATATAAAACCAAAGTAAATCTGTAGCTTGTGCATTTTTAAAACCATTTTGGCGAGACGTGTGGCACTGTGTTAAACTAAATATAAATGTGTTATTAAAAGAATAAAAACGGAATTGACAAATGGAAAAGAGAACCTATTTCTGTTGTGATTACAGCTAACCAAACTGCACAAAAAACAGATGCATGTTAGAAATGTGACACTCAAAACAAAAAATAAAAACGGCAATCATATACTTGACATGAGCTGGAACTGGGATAAAAACAAAATATATAAAATCAGTGAAATTCAAAGTGATATTACACACCTTGAGTGAGTTGACTGAAGAAACAGGAGGGACATTAACCACATTAATCTGCTGTCACTTTGGTTCTTCAGCGTTTGGACTCGACCGGATCGATCACATACTGTGCTTACGTCAACATCGAGAGAGATGACATTCAAATTCCAAACAGTAAAAAAAAATTTAACAAAGAACTTTTCCTTGTGTTTTTTTCTTCTCTTAAAGAACTGTACAAGATTATTACAAAAATCAATAATTAGTTATACATATTTATATGACAACATTGTTTATGGTATATTACTATAAAGAAATACAACTTTCTGTGTTGATCCTGTTTGAGACTCTGAATGCAGTATTCCTTTTTCAGAGTGCTGTAGCTTTGCGTTGAAGATGGTTATAGATATTTGTATGCAGTAAACTTGTATATGCAGCTGAAGCTATATCACTATAATTGAAAATATTGTTCAAACTTGAGAGGCTGTCTGCAAGTTTAATTCTCAGCTAAAATGACTCTAACTCTGCAGTAGCAATGTCTGGCCACAGGGAGGAGCTAGATTATTCATCTACACGAGGGATGCAGTTGTGATTCATTCCGCCTTCTTCCAATGACAGTTTGGAGATCCAACTCAACAAAACAGTATCAGCATCGACCGGTGAGCTTTAAATCAAATCAAGCTTCACTGACAATTCACTGTCACCTGTGAACCAGAGAAGTTCAACAGTCACTTTTGATTTCACTCAAACGTAAACTTCCAAGTAAAACACAGGTGGCTGGTCCAGTCCCCCGCCTGCTTCTTCCCTCATCTTTTCAGTTGTTTGCAGTCCAGGAAGCCTGGTGAGCTCTGCTTTGCCACCAGCTTAAAAAAAAGGAATACTGCATTTCTCTGCTGCTTGTTTCTTCAACTTGTGTTCCTCGGCTCTAGAGTGCATCCTGCAGGGGACATAGAGAGGGATGGTCTAGGCAGGACCCTCCTTTGGAGAGGACGGGGTCTGGGACGTGGAGCTGGAGGAAGAGGAGGCAGAGCTCTTCAGGGAGCCCAGAGTCTTGCTGAGCCAAGAGTTCTTGGCTGCCTGGATCTCGTTCATCAGGACTCCCCGCTGGTGCTCCAGCTCCTGCAGAGTGACAAGAGGTGCGAAGAGGAGTCAGAAATAGGAGCGTTCTCTTGTTCATCAAACACACTGACGTTTGTCACGTGGCTCTGTATTTTAGCTCCTGTTATCCAGACCATCCAGCTAAGAAACATATCTCCAACCATACAGGAGCGTGTTGAACTGACTGTTTCTTTTAAATGCACTTGTGTATTCTAATACGCAAAATAGACTTTCTTCTTGGAGTGTGTATACTTATAAGTGTTACATGTACTTTTCTTAAGGATTGGGTTCAGGTGCGTCTCTATGTGCAATATCACATCTTTATTATGTTGTGCTCTTAAGGTTGTAAAATTGATAGTTTTGTTTTTTGTAGGAAAGAGCCTCACAACTATTTGAGGGATTGCCATGAAATTTGGTACAGATATCAATGTACCCCGCAAAATCAACTATAATTACTTTGATTATCCTTCATCCTTTCATCTAGGTTGTACTTTGTGTTTGGTGTTATTAGCGAATGTTAGCTTGCTAACACACTAAACTAACATTAGTTAAGATGCTGATGCTTTTGATGTACCTGCTAAACATCAACATGATAACACTGTCACTGTGAGCATGTTGCCATGCTGACTTTTGCATTTAGCTCAAAGTGTTGCTGTACCTAAATTAAGCCTCACAGAGCAGCTAGCATAGCTGTAGACTTAGTCTTTTTTACATTAAATTGTGCTTAGTGTCCTTGTTTCTATTGCTTTGTTATGAGCATATTAAGCAAATACTTAACTAAGCTATAGTAATAAAGTACTGAATGTGCAGTAAACTCAGTTAAGTTAATAATATTTAGAAATAAAAGTATCTACAGGACTTACATCTTTGAGACAGTTTCATTTATTATATTAAATTAAGAGTACTCCTAGAGACTTGGGTCTACCACCCTGCATGTCTGCAGCAGTTAATGTTTGTTATAATTATTGATTTCACTGTCTCTCAAGGGTGCAGCTGACCTGGATGCGACACTTGGCCTCCACCAGTTGCAGTTTGGTCTGTGCCAGCTCCAGCTCCAGCTGCCTCAGCTGCTCCTTCAGTCCATCCTTCTCCTCGTCCAGTGGCTCAGTAGATGTCTTGTGCCTGCCGGGGGACGACGCCTGGAGAGACCCTAGGGTGCTGAACAGGTCCCTGCAGTGCTCACAGCCCATTACTTTACTCTGCATGATCAGAGTTCGGTGGGTGAAAAAAAAGACGCAAGTACAGGTAAGAACATCCGTGTGTTGTAGCGGAAACATCTTTGTGTTACACATGCTGAAGAACACATCTGGTGTGGCAGAACCATTGGTTGATATGCAGTAGGTGAAAACTCAGAGTTGTTTATACTGTAATTCTAACAGGCACAAATTCTGTTTTTCAGTGTTTCATCTTTTTATGAGTCTTATGCTGATGATGAAGACCTTGCGATTAAAACGATGGATAGATATTTTGTGCTAAGAGAGTGTGATACATCTTTTCCTTTGATTTTGAGTTTTGCCTTGTGGTCAGGATCTCACAAGCAGACACATTAAAACAGTTTTTACAGATTATTCCTGCCATGCACACATTGCTTAAGGGGAAGTTTCATTTTCACAATCCAACCATTTCATCATCATTCAATATACAGCTCCACCCTGCTGTCTACAACCCAACAGTGCACATAGTAATACACAGTTCAGCTGGAGCACATAGCAATTTACAGTTTAGAAATTTACAATCATCTCTGAATTAGTTTTTCTTTTTTTGTCCTTTTTAGTTTGTTCTGGTTTATTATTGCTACATTAACACTGACATAAACAGCATCTCCCTTTTGAACAAGCCTGCCTGTTTTATGTCCAACTACAACTTCCCATTTCAGCCGGCAACATATTACATTAGGAAGAATGTCCTGATCTTTGTCCAGGCCTGAGGTGATACACTGCCACACCCACATCAAATGTTTGACAAGGGCTTAATGAGCGGCTTGGGATAATTCATTCAGGGTCTTTATGGATATAATAATGTACCAACCTGGGCTTGTTGTAACTTAACTGTAAGACAGAACAGTCCTGAAAATCCCTTTGTTCTGTGAAGCAACATATTGTGGCCTTCTAACTTGCATCTGCTAACTTCTGCAGTGGCTGTGCATTAATCTCACCCTGACGATGTCCAGCTCTTCTTTTGTTGCTGCCTGTTGTTTTTCCAGCCTGGTGCTCAGCTGGGAGCAGATCTGAAACACGGAGGGAAATCGGGTTATATAAGAGATGCCACATTTGGTCTGCAAGATAAGAGATGCACTGACAAATTCTTAGCTCGAGTTTCTCCAGGAAAACTCAACTGAGCAGCATGATCCTTGTCAACGTTCTTTAGGCTTTACCAAGTCTGCAGTTCTATCTGTATTATGTTTTGGATACTGCCATTAACTAGTTGGATATGAACAGAGTTACACTGATATGTTATTTTTAATACAAAAGTTATTGCTGCCACTACAAATTGAGCTTTAGTTACAGAAAAAAGGATGCTCACAGGATGTTAACATATCATTGCAGTTTTGTAAAGTCTAGAGCGCTGACTGACTGTAAATGAGTGTGGATGTTAATTTTTTTCCATTTTGAATACAGAAGATGGATTTAGGTTATTAAAGCAGTCCAACCTGTTTGTATTCAGCTATGATCGCTGTGGTTTTCTTGATCTCCAGCTCCGCTTTTTCTAACTCCCTCCTGAACACTTCCTTCAGCTGAGAGGGACAAAACAAGGTGACAAACACATAAAATCATACATTAATGAGGAGGAGGAGTTGACAGGACATATCACTACAACACAAAAACACTATAACATAATGTTTATACAGATAAAACTAACTGGTTTAATATATATGCTCTCTCTTTAGTAAAACTGACCACTTTAGTGATCAATAGTAACCACAACTTGCTAATCTATTTTAATCATAATATACCTCAAACTCATGCAGGACATGCCAACAGGAAATGCTGTGTCATAGCGAAATATGCTTTTAAAGATGCCCTAAGTGTTAAAAAATGTATTTTAATTTCTGTTTGTCTGTTGGATCTCTGCTCTAAATTACCTTCCGATGCAACATCATCAGCATGTGGTTTATTGTGGCTGTAAGACACCATGTCACAATGCTGCATTTTCTTTGGTCACCTACCAAAACTGATTAAAGCCATTAATTACTAATTACTAATGGTGCCTTTTAATGAAGTTTTAAGTAATTATTACATAGTGAAGCCATTAAGCCATCTTTACAGGAGTCACATAATGTGTTGCTTCATAAAAAGTTAATTTCTGTGTTTTTCAATAACAAGTTACCATAAGCAATGGTCTGACTGCAAAGATCATTGAGCCAACTGGCTGTAGTTCATTAAGGCTGAGCTTAATGAGGTGAGGGAAAACAGAGGGTAGATGTTACCTGAGCCGTCTCCTCCTCCTGTTGCCTCTTTTCCTCCTCCGTCTCCACCAGGCGTTGCTTGGTGCTCAGCAGCTCTTTGTTCAAAACATCGGCCTTGTCTTCTGCCTGAGTGCACGTACACACACAAACGCACAGAGACCCTTCATTTAATACCAAATCTGCCGACCAAGCAGAAGCAATGAGAGGCTCACAGATTTGTGCTTTAATGCTGACTTGATGCACTGGAACATCTGCACTTTTATAATCTTTACTATTTACTTATTACATTTTTCTAGATTCACACGCACGCACACACACACACACACACACCGCAGTCCCCTGGTGGTCTGGTGTGTCGTTTAGTTAAATGCTTAGAGTATGAGTTCAGTGTGAGTGCTTAATGTCAGGAGAGGCTAGGGAATGTTTTTCTGCTTACAGCTACATCTGTCTGTTTATCTTGCTATCATCTTCAGACATTACTCGCCAATGAGGTTGTTAGTTACAATGCATTTTCCAAAAGTATGTGCATCTGGAGCACATTATGCATCTCATTTTGCACTATGTATAAAACAACCAATATTGGCAGATGGGAACAAATATTACAGGTAAACACAATCTAATTTAACAAATAAACAAATCTACACAAAGTAAGCAGGATATATCAAAGGTTTGAACGTGTCCTGTGGAGGTGCTGTGTTACCTGATCGAGGTCGTTCCGAAGGGCAATCTTGCTGGTGACCAGTTCATGGGCCAAGTCGTCATTCTCCTGTTCCAGTCGCATACTCGCCTCCTGAAGACGTCGGTTCTCCCTCTGGACAAACACACACACAGACACACACGGTTGGACCATGTATTAGTGCATTTAATGTGAATCCAAAATTGTAAAAGGATCGTATGTTAGATGCCCTTAAGAGCACTTTTGATGTAATTACTCTGTCAGGAATCTCTCTTAATTTTATTTATTGTTGTTGCCCTAAAAAGCTTCTTACTGCGCACACGCACGCACGCACGCACGCACGCACGCACGCACGCACGCACGCACGCACGCACGCACGCACACACACACACAC
>JBBPCS010002256.1:0-13752 GCA_037974645.1 Hollardia meadi
GACCTACTCTACATGTTAAGTGTCATGAGATAACTTTGTTGTGAATTGGCGCTATATAAATAAAATTTGATTTGAAATTTTGATTGGATGTCCAACTCAATCCCGGGCCAATAAACAAACTGAACTCACCACGATGGAGACAGGTGTGGCCGACGTGCAGGTGGTAATTGACCCGAGCCATAGAAAAGTATCCACTTTGAGTATAGTGTCTTTCGATATTGAACTGGATTCTATAAATACCGTCACTAGGCAACTACCAGCAGCAGTCAATCAAAATTACGTGATGACACAACAGCCAATCAAAAGGAAGCATAAACACGTAAATCCTGCACTCATTAAGCGCAAGAGGTGGAACTTCTTCCAGACTGTTAATCAGACACGAATGCTATGGGATCCACAAGCACACCCCAAGGGATTACTTGGAGGGCACATAAACATTCGCAGTGTCACTGGGAAAAGTGAACAAATTCAACATCTTATTGCAGACTCGAATTTGGATTACCTGTGTCTATCAGAGA
Source organism: Hollardia meadi (assembly GCA_037974645.1). Classification (NCBI taxonomy): domain Eukaryota; kingdom Metazoa; phylum Chordata; class Actinopteri; order Tetraodontiformes; family Triacanthodidae; genus Hollardia; species Hollardia meadi. The sequence continues at coordinate 519 of JBBPCS010002256.1, forward strand.
CCTGGCTACATAAAAACTCTCCAAGTGCAGCACTAAGCATCCCGGACTACACTATTTACAGGAGGGAAAGACCTGAAGGAAGAGGAGGGGGGATAATGTTTTATGTCAGAGATAATATCAGTTGCGGTCAAATCCAGTGGCGATGTGATAATGGACTTGAATGTATTGGACTTAATGTTACATTATCTCCACAAATGTCTTTCACCCTTGTTGGTTTGTATAGACCACCCTTTTCCGAAATTACTTTTTTTGACCAATTAAGCAGTATACTGAAAGAATGTAATTTTGACAAAGAGGTCATTTTAATGGGGGATTTTAACATAAATTGGGAAGATAAATGCAACAGAAGTGCTCTTAAACGAATTACAGTCAGCACAAATATGTCACCACCAATGTTTGCCTTGTATTCATAGTATGTATCATATTGATTTTATCTTATCTCACACTGATGGATTACTGATGGATAACTTTGAAAATGCAATTAAAGGGATTAAATGGAATAATATTCTGTCTTATTCTGATGTTGACTCTGACTGTCAGATCTTTATGTCCACAATCCAATGTATAATGAATGATTTTTTAAGGAAAACTAAACCTGGCCGCAGACAAAAAAACACTCTTCCATGGTTAAGTGTTGACATACATAAATTGATGAGAGAATGTGATGCAGCACTGAAAGTAGCTCTAAAATCAAAATTAGTTACTAATAGATTAAAGTTTGTGGGACTATGGAATAAGGTAACGAGAGAAATTAGGAAGGCAAAAAGCTAAATTTTTTATTAATGCCATTGAGCAAGCAAAGGGAAACTCCAAATTAATTTGGGAGAACTTAAAGAGGTTGACAGGGAAACATCATACTGGTAATGAAAAGCGCCTTGAAATTTGTGTGAATGCAGTATTACACAGGATGAAGCTCAAATAGCAGCAACTTTTAACTCATACTTTGTGGAATCAGTACGGATGCTGATACAGAGCCCCTCCGCCAATTTACTAAGTATGACACCTGTGGCCTTGGGGCCATATTCCTAGATCTAAAGAAAGCCTTTGACACTGTGGATCATGGTGTTCTACTTGCAAAGCTTTCAATGTTCAACTTCTCCCCTAATGTTATTAAATGGATGCAATCATATCTGGAAGGCAGAACACAGAGGGTCAAGATAAACGGAGAGCTGTCACCAGCCCTTAGTTGTGATATCGGTGTACCTCAGGGCTCAATTCTGGGTCCCCTGTTGTTTAGCCTTTACATAAATGATCTTCCCACTGTATGCAATGAGTCTGAAATTCAAATGTACGCAGATGATACTGTCATCTATGTATGCAACGACCAAACAGCAAGCTGCATGTAAGCCCACGGCAGTGATGGCCCATGTCACACAGTGGCTTAATAACTCCTGTCTTCACCTAAACATGAAGAAAACAGTTTGTATGATGTATTCATTAAGAGGTCAACAGATAATCTTACACCTAATGTTTATGTTGCAGGAGAAAAGCTGACAGTGGTATCTGATTTAAAATATCTCGGTGTAACAATTGATTCTAAGCTATTTAAAAATCTAATTTAAAAAACAAATTAAGATGGTAACAAATGTAGTAAAGTTCAACTTGTCAAACTTCCGCCATATCAGAAACTGTCTAATTACTAAGGCAGCAACACTATATTTCAATGCCATGATCATGTCACATTTGTCATACTTCTGACTAGCTGGGCACAAGCCTCCTGTACAACACTCAAACCTGTACAGTCAGTATACCACCAGGCTCTTAAGGTGCTTGACAGGAAGCCAAACTCCCATCACCATTGTTACTGCCTAAGAAATCAAAATTTACTGAGCTGGGGCAATCTTATCAAATTTACAGATGCTTGTCTTGTCTACAAGATTCTGCATGGCTTGGCTCCTCCCCCCCTTAGTGCTTTTATAAAGCAGAAAACAACTGAGGATAGACACACTAGGTCTGTGGCAAGAGGGGATTGTATAATTCCTATGAGGACTGCCTTTGGACAGTCAGCTATTTCAGTGAGAGCAGCTCACACATGGAACACTCTGCCAACACTTATCAGAGACTGTGACACATATCGTTCATTTAAAATTAATTTAAAATCATGGTTAAAAGACAATCAAGTGTGTGACCATACTCTGTAACCTATCCAAATAACCTGAAGTGTGCTTTGTTTTATTGTTTTATGTTTCATGCATTGTTGTCCTTGTATTTTATGTATTCTTATGAAGTGTGCTCTGCTATATGTACAGTATTGCTGTTCCTGTTTTAATGTATTTTATGTGTCTTTTGTAGCTGTCACTACACCTGCCCAGGGACTACAGTTGACAATTAGTCAAGATGGCTAAACTGGCACATTTACAGAAATGTTTATTAATGTGTCCCTGTAATTTTAAATGGTATAAATAAAAAATGTCACCTTTGCTGATGTTAAAATAGCAACAATAATGGAATCTTCCATCGAAAAAAAGAAAGAAATTAAGTAAAGGAAAGAGTCAACATACCAGTGCTATGTGTACGTAGTTGTTTGTATTACGATGGCAAGATTTTTACTTCAAATTCACAGATTTAGTCCCACTGAACTGTTTTGCTTATCAACAGAAAGAAAGCAGCAAACACTACTTCAATAAACATCGTACATTTTACTGTGCATAGAAATGTCTTAATGTAATTTCAAAAAGTGTCGTCCCATTCATCAAACAAGCGTTTGGAGCCCTCACACCCTCCTGCTCTCAGAAAATGATGTCACTCATTGAGGGTTCAGTACAGGGAGGACACTGGAACTGGAACTGGCCTGAGTTTCTCGAACCTCTGACTGTGCTCATTGACAGCTTGTTGTCAGTTGACTTACAGAGACATCAAGTACTAGAACATTAGTCATGTCTGTGAATTCAGCTGTTAAATGCAACACTGTAATCCTGTAGCATGTGACATTTGTTATAATATTAGTTGGTGATACAACATACTGGTAAAAATACTTCTAAATATTTGTATTTTGAGGTCAATGTACCTGTATACTCAATGGCTTTTCCACCATTTGATGTTCAGTACATTTGCACCATTTTGGACCCATGTAATTCCTGGCCTCTATCGGTATACTTTGTTGTGTAGGTGTATCTCTATGCTCCCAGTGCATGTGTGTGTGTTAAGCACACAGCAGTAGCTGTAGATGCCATATCTCAAATTGCACATACAATAATGGATCATGATAATGGCTCTCAAATGATGCACAAAGGGAACATTTGTGACTGTCAAGCCATTTGATAAAAAGAGGTCATGATAGCAGTGGGGTAATGGCACAAAAAGTGCATTTTCAGCTCCTATACTGTACATCCACTCTTGGATATGTGGATGGATGCTTTTAGTTTAGTTTTTCCATTTTTTTTATTTTTGCTGTGTACCTTATTGCATAACACTCCTACATCTCTCTCTCTCTCTCTCTCTCTCTCTCTCTCTCTCTTCATTTTCCACGCTCTTCCCCAGGGGCAGTGGGGGTCCACTTAAGTCCCCAGTAGAGCAACAGATACAGATACACCAGAGCCGGTCCTGACCTCTCTGGGGCTCTTAGCAAAATTCTGCCAAGGGGCCCTCCTACCTGACCGTGAGCCATGTGAACTATTTGCCATTGCCTCACAGTCACACCAACCCTGGCAAAAAATTATAACAATACTGTTATTAATTATATCAGCTCCCTCTGGCCAATTAAACAGGCTCCCCCAGATTTCATTTAAGACATGTTCAAATGTAAAATACTAAACTATGGCCTGGCTGAATACTTGACGGTTTACTCAGAGATTTGCATTTATATTTCCAGTATTTCCAGCTAATTAACATTTTGAATTCAATAGGCTATTTAATCAATAGTCAGTGTCAATCACTTGTTTTCCATCTTGCCAGAGGTAATTAAAACGTTGACTGTGAGATGAGGTAATCGTTGTTATGCATCGAGTTTCATCTCATGCTTGCGAATATGAACGCATGTTCACGCACGTTGCTGCTCTCTTTTAGATTCCGAGCTGCAGTTAATAAACACCGTTGCCCGTTGGCGTTTAGCAAACGTAATAAATAGTTGTATTTCTCTCTAACTTTTGTCAGGCTTGAAGTCTGGAAAAGGCTGGCAAGCAAACAAGAAACAGACACAGTGAGATTCACTGCACTGCCAGCTAGGTTAGCAAGACAGTCAGACTAGAGAGAGGTGCACTGCCCGCTAGCACACCAACTTGTTTGCCGACATCAAACTTGGAGAGGAAGGAACAAGTTTACCTGACTGCTGTTCCTGCAATTCACTCTCATGGAGCTTTTTTTCTTTTCTCGTGCCCAGTTGTCAACATTACACTTGCTTTGACACGAGGGGGAGGTGGGGCTCTGCTTAATTTGCGGGGCCCTACGCAATGTGAGTAGTGAGCGTCTAGGGCCCCACTGCTCTGCACTGCACAGCCACTTAACGCACAGAGAAAAAACTCAGACAATTTGTATAGCGCTTTTTCAGTTCTCCTCTTTTTCTCCGGCTCCTCTTTGCTTGTGTATTCTGACTCCAGAGGGGGAGAGGGGGGGGGGGGGCACTTCAGCCAAGGTGGATGGAAAACAAGCTCATGATAAAAGCCTGACCTTTGCCTGGACTATCATTTTGCTGTAGGGACAATGTTGACGGGTAGAAAACAGAGTAGAATGTCAAAAGAAAAAAAGTAATTGTTCACTGACGTGCAAATAAAGCCAGACTTTGATATGTGTGGCAACACTTGTCTCCTCTGTGTTTTCTTTCAATCTGTGTAGTGCAGAACTATAAATGCACCTTTATGATTATTTTTTTTTCTTCTTGTCTACAAACCTGTCAACTGGACTTTGTTTTGTTTACTGTGGTCAGAGTGCTTGCTTGGTGGTTTTCGCAGGGTGGGGTCTGCTTTGGATTTGTTAGGCTTAGAGGCTGAGTGGTCCTGCTGCAACCCTGCTCTGAACCCCACCTCCCTGCCACCCTGCCGAGTGCTACCACACACACACACACACACTCACACACACACACACCAGGCACTGGGATCCTGGCCAGAATGCACAACCTGACTGGCCACAAAAGCCGCATGACACACAGGCTTACATACTATATTTTACACACACTTTCACACACACAAATAAACATACTGTACACACACACCTAGGGCAATGCAGGGCAGCCTCTGAATTGTAGTTCATTCCACTCTCAACAAACCTAAAAAAAAAAGCACCCTGTGATCCCGCTCTATCTCACGCAGCCCAGGGCAACAAACAGCTCATAATCTCAAGAAACTAAATCCATAGCGTAACAGCCACAAAAGGCCAACCAGGGAGCAACAGGTAAATTATTTTCAGGCCCAGTCATGATTTTCGATTACATGCCAGAGGACGCGAGGTGTTTTTTCAGAGGGTGTGAAAGTGTGGAGTTTACTTCCCATTGCATGTTCGCCAGACAGACTGCTGCAATTAGATCTTCACTTTGGTTCCCTGAGGGAGATTATTACTTTACACTGCAAAGTAATAATCTCAGATTCACATCTGTTTTTAACATCCTGCTCTAGTGAAATCAGTTATTTTCAAGTTTCACCTCTATCTGCCTCCACGCCGGCGACAGCCATCAACACAGCCATTATGTTTTAAAGTTGACCGTCTATCCATGTTCATGTCTATATGTCTGTTTGATAGGGCTGTGCGATATGACGCTATCTATTGTTTGACAATAGAAAAGCATCTATTGTTTCATATTATGCTCTATTGTTTAGCCTATTTTGTTCTGCCACAAATGACACTCTTTACGGTAATATTTTGGCAAGCAGCATTGAGGGAGAGACAGGAAGCAGCTTTTAGCAATGTAACTCTGTAATGACATTCAAGACAAAACGAGACAAATGCCGCAATTGTGATGCGACCTCTCCTCTTTAATGTGGGCCAACGGATGCCGTTGTTTTGCTAGTAGAACCTAAGTGCACCTGGTTTCGATCAGCTACGTCATTAACAACAAGCCTCCTCCACATGATGCGCTCCTGCTGTTGAATAGGAATCACAAATGAAAAAGATTTTCTTTCTGCGAGAAAGCCTCTTCTGTCAGAAAAGCACGTTTAGCATTATAAAACGTCACAAATCAGGTGGAGCCAGTACAGCCTTGTGGCCAAGGGGGTTGTATCCAGAGCTTGACTGGGGTTTGTATCCTGCATTATGCTCTTTTTCATTTTCTTTTAGTAATTAATTTATACATTTGGTTAGGTTTAGGCACCACAAATACTTCATTAGGTTTACATGACAGAAACACTTGGTCTTGTTTTGAAAAAGATCATGGTTTGGGTTAAAAAATACACCCTTTCACAACGTTTAACGTGTTTCTGGATGAAAGCCTTCAAGGCTAACTTCTCCCATGTGCTTGCATTGTCAGACAAGCGGTGTAGGTGTGTGTGGGGGGGTCTTATTCAGTCATAATGCCATTCTTTAGGAAATGGACTCAAACATCACTAATCTCTTTTACCACCTTGAATCATGTCAAACTATATAAAGAGAGTCTACGAATGAGAGCCACAAGTGTTCTCCATTTACCTTTTTATACATGATACATGAATATTATATTACATGCTTAAATGAAAATTTGCGCAAAGGCTGGAAATAAAAGGATAAATTAACCAAATATGACCAAGTACCTTTTATTTAATGTGTGTATAATTCAAAATGTAATAAGAAACGGGCGTTTCCATGATGTCATTTGATATAACTTATTTATTAATTGAATTTACAAAAAATGTGCTTTATTGTGATATGTATCATTACCTATATGAAATGCCCTATATCAAGATATGAGATTTTGGTCATTTTGCACAGCCCTACTGTCCGACCCATTCTCATGAATGCGATATGTCAAGATTACCTTAAGGAAGTTTTTTTTTTTGTTTTTTTTTTAAATTTGGCACAAATGTCCACTCAAAGATGAACTGATTGGAATTGGATGGCCAAAGATCAAGATCACTGTGAGATGACGAAAAACATTTTTGGCAAGAACTTATATGCCACGGTTATTTAGGATTGGGCTTGAAACTTCAAATGTTTTACAAAAAGCATGTATTAAATTGGGTTGTGGAGTTTAAAAAGATTTGGGTATTTAGCAGGCAGGGAGGATCTGAAGAAAGACACAAATTGAGTTGCATTATGTGATTTTTTTGAACACAGTGAGGGTAAAAGTCAGGATATCTCAGCCTCTGCTGTTGCATCTCTTTTCTGTCCTCCAACTCCATGAAAGCGTGACACTAAATCACTGGAGTATAACTGAAATATCTGTGAAGCTGTATAAATACAGATAATCTTCAACTAACCTCTAAAAAAATTTCCTGCAATGTATAATGTCAGTTTTATTAGCTTGTAGACTACATGTGTTCCCTTCTAGTCTAACTAATCTCAAGTCAAAATCAATGTTAGCAACTTCATGACTGAATATGCATCAAGACGAGAAATCTACTTAGAAGCTTTTATATTTAATAAAGTCCTCTCCCAGCGGATGATTCCTGTCAGTTTGCTCTGTGAAGCACGAAAGCTAGTGCAAAGAAGATTAAGGTTGGCAAAGATCTCCAAGGTTCAAGGGAGACGCGGATCACTGCAACGATGAAGTGGTTAAGGGGAAAGAAAGAAGAGAGACCCATGTCCCCCGATTTTTGTGGGGATGTTTCCCCAATAATTCGCGGTGACCCGTTGATGGACATCCTTGAGCCTCTCAGAGCTGGCATGAGCTCCCAGCTCACTTTGTAGCTGTAATTGCCTGTTGGTCGCAGTAATGGCTAACAGTCTCTGCCGTGTTTACTTTTCATTATGCTGATGTATTCATCACAGCCCCTTTTGTTGACCTTATCATTTTCTACAGAGATCTTTTTAATTACAACTGTTTCTCTTCCTCCCCTGTCGCCCTGAGCCTTATCCAGATTGCGGCATCCGTCCATTAAGAGGTGACACCCGCTAGCACAGTTACGGTGGCACACCGTTGCCTGGTCAAAGTTTAATCAGTGGTTATGGCGCCTCTGCCATGCTCAGAGTCTCAAGTCAAATCCACGACTCTCAGCCTAATTGGCAGTGAAATGGCGGAAGGAGATAGTCCCATTGTCCAGCCGCCAGCAGTAAAGGGCAGCTGAGCACCTGCCTTCACCTTTTTCAGCTGGCACACAACCTGGTTATATAGCCTGTACAGGTTTGATAACTGTATCTCTCAACCCTTGTTATTAAATTGACTTGAAGAACAAAAATGATTTAGTGGCCTTTAACTGCTAGGAAATGGTTATTATTGAAATGTATGAGTAGTATATTCCATTGATTTAGTTTCTTCATAGTACAACAAAGGCAGAGGATACAGAACAGCTGAAGGCAGAAAAGAGTGGAATGAGTTGCTATTCATTGAAAGAACCGAAGAAAATAAAGATAAATGTTAAAATAAGGTTACAGTGAGCTTTTAGATAGAGTGAAGGTTTGTCTTGAAGCCAGTTAAAAGAACCTGTGTGACACAGTGGCGAAAGGTCATGGTGTTTGAATCCCAACTCGGGTCTAAGTAAGCAATCATAACACTCTTGTATCACTTTCCTCTATTGTTGACATGTGAATGTTTTTTTTTTCCGTCCTTAAAAAAGCCCTTGCATCACAGCTAGTCATGTTCAGCCAAAAAACCACAAGGTTGCACAAGAAGCCGCCAGATCAACCTCCCTCCATTCACAAAGAGAGGTTATTCCATGACATTTACTGAGTTCTTTTACTCGCCAATGAAGGTGTTTCCTTTGAAAAAGTGGGTTCACTCGAAGTGCAGCTCAGGTGTTTTGTGTGTGTGTGTGTGTGTGTGGTGTGTGTTTTTCACACATCCTATTGGAAGCTGCCTGAAGCCTGAGTGCTCATCATAGATTAACATTAGACAGCTCTGGTTTATGTTTTGTGTGTGTCGTTGGCACACAAAAGCTTGAAGACTTCAAGCAAAGAAGCAAGTGGTGTTCATGGACAATTCGTAAAAAGAACAAATGTTTTGGGTGAACAAACTGAACTGAATCGCTTCCTGTAACAACCCATTCATTCCTCAGTCAGTTCAGTTGGGCTGCGCATACAATATTCATTTAGATAATGTCATATTTCTGGATTTTAATCAAAGACCAATGTTTTTTATATCATTGCAGCTAAATTATAGCAACCTTATTAAGCTATTTGCTGTCTTAAATACATCCACTTCCTCCTGAAATGAATGACATGACTTCCTGCTTCCCTGTATACCTGCATGTTCGCTCGCAACTGAGGGAACGGTGCATGTTTAAGTGATTTGTTCACTGAATGTACAGTGATTGTGCACCCTGAGTGACAGTCAGTGAGTCACTGAAGGCTGCCCCTCTCTCTGTATTCCTTTGATGTCTTGAAGTCTCGAAGTAGGACCAAATCTTTTATTTAATGATTAGGAGTTGAAATGTTAATAAATAAAGATAAGTGCTGCAAGAATAGGGTATGACTTTTAATTTGCAAATGGTATGTTTATCCAGCGAAATTCTAAGCTCACTGGCATATCTTTAATGAACGATCCCTCTCAGATCACTAGCTGCCAAGCTGTAAACCATGCTTCAGTTCGGTGAGTGATCTATGCAGACGGCGCTCAGGTGAAGCACTGAACGATGCTGTGAACAAATCTTTTTAATGAACTGGCTGCAATGATTCAGTATACTGAAAAGAACTGCTTTGCCCATCACTACTGAGAGATAACCCCTTCTGACTCTACCTGCAAAGTAAAATGATGCAATAAATTTGGCTGTGTGCGGTGTCATGTTTCCTTTATATCGATTAGTGGATTAACCGTGTTTAGTTTTGATTCAAGTTGCCGTGGAGGAGTATGTAGCTAATCACTTAGTGTCAAGGCATTAGCGCTTGCAGCCGCGGGTTCGATCGTCGTAAGTGGCTGCAATGTTTCCCCTGGGAATCTCTGGAACTGATGGCGTAGCTCATTCATTTCTCCACCCCCCCCAACCCCCCGCCCTCCCCTCTACCCTTCTTCAACCTCTGATAGCCTGCATTATTTGAAAGAACAGAGGAGCACATCCATCTATTTTGTTATAACGACTCACAGGCATGTCTCGAGCTGTCAATACATGGACCACATTCTATTAAGACAGCAACGTTGTATTTCTTACTGGTGATTGGATGTGCTGCAGATGTGGGTTGCGGGGAGGAGGGGTTGATATGTTGGTGGCACCCCATCAAGACACTGTAACGACGCCCCTAGGTGGACGCTCCTTTAATGCACTTACCTCTCCTGGTGAAAAACCATTCCATCCCACACGCACCGAGAAAGTGGCAAGGGTAAGAGACATCATTAACCCGCATTGAAAGCACAGCTAGGCCAGGCTGACTGATAGAAGAATGCACTCCATCTGGTGATATCACAAAGATCACCAGCATGGAGATATCATCACACTAAATTTTGATGTTCTGTTTTCCTAGAGAAAGCCTCCATTTTCACTGCAGTATCATAGTTTTGCAGCTGGATCACTTGTGCTCTCACAGTAGAACATTATGGCAATGCTGATAACAAAATTAGGTTTAGGTCAACCTGATGCTTCTAAGTAGTCACAGTGGGGACGCACAAACTGCAGCATCAAGGCTTTAAAGGTCAATAAGGCTCCTAAGCTGTGAAAGGACTGAATATAAAGTTGAGCACAAGCCCCTTAAATTCTCCAGACTCCTCATTAGCGGTCACGGGTTGTGGTCAAACAGCGTTACAGCCTGTATTACACATTTATTGGGGTTATGCACTTGTCCTAACTTGGAGCAGGAAATTAGTGTTTTCATCTGCTTTCAAATTTCTCTTTTTCTCTCTCATGATAACACACTTCCAGTGTCCTGCTGACAGAGTATGTTTGTTTTTTTATTTTAATTTGGCTGTTTGAGAGCAAGATCTCACATACATACAAGTGTGCTAATTGTTCTGTACCTGTGTCACATGTTGCACAAAATACAGGCTTTCTTAGCAGAATCTCTTCGTCATTGTTTTGGCAGCAACAGGGGGGGGGGGGCACGTCATGTTTCCCTTTGAAATTTCTGCAGAGCAGCATCAGCAGGCTATTCATCCCCAAAATGACACGGCTTGGCATTTAAAGTTGAAATCCACTTTCATTTTACCCGCCACTGCTGTAGCAAACTCATGCAAATTTATCACGTCCCAATAGAATAATGTGTTCCCATCTCTCTGCCCCTGTAAATCATCTACTTCAACTGTATTAGGGCTAGCTTTGCTTTCTGGGCTGACACTCATGAATATGTATTCCTGTGTTGTTAGCATGTTTTTTCCTTGCTCTCACTAGTGTCTTGCGGTTAGCTGTGAGTCCTCAACAACAAAATGAACCACTTTTGCAAAAGTTTGTTCCTTTATCTTACTCACACTAACTTTACAAGCATTTTGATGAAGTTACACCATGTTCTGCTGTTGCACTGCAACTGCCCAAAGTCAGGTTTTATACCATAGAAAACCAGAAAGAGGACTGGCACTCGTGTTTTTAAGAGCAATAACAGATGAACTCAAGTACACTCTCATTACACTACCTGGCATGTACAGGATGTGTTCATTTCATCTGCGTTCATTTCAGCTGAAGCTTAAAACCTTTTATCCATTACTTTTAGCTAACTATTTGACCCTTTATCCATTTGTTTTAGCTAACAATTTAATCTGTTTATCCATTACTTTTAGCTCACCATTTCACCTGTTATCCACTAATTAATAAGTGTCTATACGATACTTTTAGGTAACTATTTTGACTTATCAACAAGCTTGCTAACTGGTTTTCAGCATAATTGTGTTATACTTTGGATGTTTATTTTCCTCATAAACACAAAGTATTCTTAATTAAGTTGGAATTTAATACTAAATCTTTCTAGGTCACCCCCTGGCAGCTGCAGAAGTACCTCATGGAGTACACCTATGTTGGAATTCACTGTTTAAGCTGAAGTGCAGAAAAAAACTGATAATTACACAAGTCCTGTATGCAAATGATGAAAACAAAATGAAATGCAGTTTCACAACAGCACCAAAGTCATCTCTGTGTATTCACATTAAAGAGTATGATGTCTGGCATTTGTCTTTCTAGGTTGTTTGGAAAACGCACATTTTAGCATTGCCAAGTGGCTTTTACTGACATTCAGTGAATAATTGAACTGGTCTGCACTCATTGCTTGATTAGCACTTATAGAGTCCACTTTCTTTCCATTAAATTGAGAGTAGTCATTGCTTATGCTCCTTTCCCCCCCCATTAAACCACACATTAGTATGTTTCTTTTAAAGCAACCTTTAAGGGGACTTCAAATTACACCTTTGCTTTGTGTCATTTCAATCCATCAACTTGAATTTTAAAGGAATAAAATGTGGCCCTTTTTCTTGCCAAGCTAGAAAGATTGGCCAGAAGATTGTCAGGTATTCGGGATGCTTTAACTATGCTCTCCCTCATGGCTATTGATGCATGGTGAGATGTTTTCTCTCGCACTCTGCTCAACATGGTACAAATCTGAGCCTTTGAATGATCATCCTTCACATATGAAACTGAACTTGAAAACTGTCTTTTCAAAACCCTGGACTTGACTCCATATAAAAATGGTAATAAATTGTTCAATAGAATGAAAAAATATATACTTTTTGAAGTAAAATGCTACATTTAGCTGCTCCTGCTCATCAAGCTGTAGTGCTCTTACCTAGTGGAGACACTAATTCCCATTAGTGGGTTAAGCTGATTCCCATTATGTGTTATTATCGAGCTAACAGACTAAGCGCTAGTTATTTATACATGTATAGCATCGATTCAGGCATTTGTCAGCTACACATACTCATCTGTGTATGTCGGTGGCATAAATTACTGATCCTTATAGCTAGAAGTTTTATTTCAGACTTTGGCAGGAAGTTCTGCTGTGCTTGAGCATCAGAAATGGTTGGGGAAAAAGTAGCTTGTGTGAACCATAGACTATAAATAATGGACGGAGTCTCCGTGACGTCACCCAAAGGTTTCTGAAGAGCCGTTGTGAAGCCTCAGTTTGGTGGCTCTGGTCGTCGGCATCTTGGCAGTGACTGACTCCGCCTAACTTCCGCTAATCCAAAAATGGGCAAAGAGGTGGAGCGTGGGTGGGCCTGAGGCGGGCCGAATGAAGCCTGGTTTAATAACTGTGGCGAGCATACGCTCCTGTTAGGCATCGTTAGCACAGCAGGGCTTCTTGCTCGAAGGCTAACCCAAGGCTAATTCAT
>JBBPCS010002257.1:0-13751 GCA_037974645.1 Hollardia meadi
GACTTTTGGCCAGATTGGGTTTCTTGACCTAGTGTATGTGTACATGTACATTAATTCCAGTACAACTAATTAAAGTTTGAAGGAACATTAGATACCTGGCCCTACAACTTTTCAAAAAAAGTGGAACATTACATAATGTCCTTTTCTGTAAATGTTTCTGTAATGTAAAATATCAATAACAACAGAATGCAATGATTTGCAAACCCATTTTGACATAAATGTAGTTAAATACAGTACAAAGACAAGATATTTAATGTTCAACCTGATAAACTTCATTGTTTTTTATAAATATACGCTCATTCTAAATTTGATGCCTGCAACACGTGTCAAAAAATTGGGACAGGAGCACATTTACCATTGTGTTACATCACCTTTTCTTTTAACCACACTCAGTAAGCGTTTGGGAAGAGCGGAAACTAATTGATGTTTTGAAAGTGGAATTCTGTCCCATTCTTGCTTGATATATGACTTCAGTTGCTCAACAGTCCGAGGTCTTCGTTGTCGTATTTTGTGCTTCATAATGCGCCACACATTTTCAATAGGGGACAGGTCTGGACTGCAGACAGGCCCATCTAGTATCTGCACTCTTTTACTCCGAAGCCACGTTGTTGTAAGGAGCACAGAATGTGGCTTGGCATTATCCTGCTGGAATAAGCAGGAACGTCCCTGAAAAATACGTTGTGTGGATGGCAGCTTATGTTGTTCCAAAACCTGTATGTACCTTTCAGCATCAATGGTGCCATCACAGATGTTACCCATGCCATGGGCACTAACACAACCCCCATACCATCACAGACGCTGGCTTTTGAACTGAGCCTTTTGAGGATGCCCGTTTCATACTCAATCATGACACTATCACCTGTTATCAATTAACCTCTTTACCCGTGGAATATTCCAATCAGGAGTTTTTGAGCATTCCACAACTTTCCCAGTCTTCTGTTGCCCCTGTCCCAACTTGTTTGACACGTGTTGCTGGCATATAATTCAAAAAAAGCATATATTTACAAAAATCCAATCCAATACTCCAGTTTGTTTGTGTTTTCCATTTCATTTAAATTCTTCTTATCTTCTCCTTATATGTTTTATATTCATAGATCATGAGTTGGTACACAAGATTATCAATAATTACAGATCTGCATTGATCTGCAGTGTGTGAAGACCAGTATCTGAGCTCTTGTCACTATGCAGCCATTGTGTTTAACCTAAGGCAAACTTAATGGGAGGACAGCTAACAACCATATATTGGGCTCTCTCTCCTCTTGGTATAGCAGAGTCTGTGGACCATGGCAGTCGTCTGCAGTCATCCACCCTGTAGGAGGACTTAAAATTGAAAACTATCGCCTTGGGCAACCGTGTTGACCTGAGAATGAGCTGGAGGCAGAGAAGCATATTTCAACCTGATACCCATAGTAACACTCTATCCTGTTGTCGGTGTACACACCTACTACAGCAGGGCTGAAAAAAGACCTCCCCTGATTCGTGAGCTTGTATTAACCTGACAGAATCTCTCCATCCTCTTTCTTACAATCACTGTAGTGTTCTCTATCTCTGTTTCAGGCTGCACCTTTCTTCAATGCCTGAATTTTTTTTTTTTGCTTTAGTATTAACTCCCACTTCCTTTGAGCGAGTCAACACAAAATATCAGGTTCTGAGACTAAATATTATATGCTGAAATCTAGGGCTGCACGATTATGGCCAAAATGACAATCACGATTATTTTTCAATAAATAATATTATGTTTAATTAATTTTAGAAACAAAATTGAACCACTGAAGACAGCAATGCATTAAACATGAGTCTGGATTACAAGCTTCTGATAGGGATATGTTTGCATTGTAGACCTTGTATGATGGACACAATGGTTAGCTTCTGGGCAAAAACAGTAAAGGCCCTATATATATATATATAAATGATCTAAAGCGCACGGACTGAAGTCTATGGCGCAAATGCATTTAGGGCGTGACCATCGCCATTTTGCTAGTTAAATGGCACAAAATCTGGGCGCAAAAGGGGTTGTATTTAGTCCCTTAATTATTCAAATGTGTTTTGGAGGTATAACTGTAATAACTGTATAATAAATTAAACCAATCAGAGTGTCATCTCCCATTCCTTTTAAAAGCCTGGTGCGTCTGCTCAGGGCGCATTGCTATTTAAACAGCGGCACTCGTCTCACTGAGGGACAAGTATGGTCTTTGGTCGGTCAAATGATCTTTAACTGAGGAGAAAGCGGGCTGCTGCGCATCCCTGTGTGTGTAACAGAGATACTGCATGTGCGGGTTGCAGTCCGTAGATGGGGTCATAAAAGTTTCCATTCTGATTAACAACAGATGGGATGCAGATACGTGAATGAATACATCATTAATGAGGAAAATAATAATCACATTACCTGCAGCGATCCCACAGAAGAAGAGACGATACGTGTCTCTCCATGAAGACAATCTTCCAACATGTCGACAGGGTCAGGATCTAATGTTAATCACTGTTCTGTGTTTTCTACACATCCAAAAGATCACACACACAGTCCAGGTTCAGTTTGGAGAGCTTGTTTGGAGTAAAGCTTAAAGTTTAATTCTGTTTCCTCTGGAGAGTTTCCTCTGTCCTGCCAGTTTATCAGTTTAACTTAGTTTTGCTGCTTACAGTAAGTGTCCCGTGATATTTGCTGCAGTGAGCATGGAAACGTTTAAAATGACTGAAAGCAGCCTCTCTAAGCCTCTCAATCTGTGCATCAGTGTGTAACAAGCAGAGTGTTTGTGCGGTCTGAAGCCGCCTATGTAGGCCCATCTTACTATCTGAATAATGCGCCCTTTAAATAGCAAGAAAAACACTGCGCCATTGACTTTAGAGCAGGTTTTTGTTGGTCAATGGTGCAATCCTTTTCTCCTGACCCTAAGACAGCAATGTGCCAACAATGCGCCTGACCACACCTCATTTTAAGACCAAAACACACCCATGGGTGCACAGATGGACGTCAGTATATTTGCTGCTTACATAACGTGGGCGCTGGGCGGAAAATGACAACTGCGTTGGTCAAAAACCAAACCCTAAGTCTATCACATGTTGCGCTCCAGAGATATTTAATGACAGTAATGTTTTGACATAACCGTCAATGTTGACTCCAGAGTTAACTCTTATAGTAACCAGTATGTCAGATAATTCAGTAACCAGTATGTCAGATAATTCAGTAACCAGTATGTCAGATAATTCTCATCAGTTCTGTTTAATGACAGGCTCATGAATGCAGCTCAGCTGGAAAACCTTTGCTTTTGCAACACAGTACGTTGTTTATTTTTAGATGACGTTACAGACATCACATTTATTTGTCACTTGCCAATCAGACAACTGCACGAGGCATTCCACTTGTCCAAACACAGTTTACTTGCCCCGGGCAAGTTTGGAGGGGCTGCGAGCCAAGCTGCCTCTAACAGTAGCTCAGCTTGTTTCCACGTTCTAAACTTGTTTATGAGGATTCATTCAGTGTTCGTTGTTCACGAAGCTTTTACTGAGAGGCAAATTATCCGCAAAGGTCTCCTCCTCTCCAAAACAAACTTAACCGGTAATTAAAAAACTAAAAACACTGAATAAAGCAGTTTCATGTTTAAAAAAAAAGCTCTTTGGTGGACACAGGACGTCTGGGGGGCTACCAGCCAAGTTACTGCTATCGTTAGGTCAGTTTGTTGTAATATTTGATTAATTGTGCAGCCCTACTGCATTCCTAACAACTGATAGATTTATATTTATCTATTATATATGATATCAATTAAGCTTAAGAGACCGTTTTACATGATTGAAATCAAAAACGTACATGTGAACATGATGACCTCTTTGATCATGGATTCAATATTAATAGTTCTTCTTCTTATATTCTTCACAATTTTATTGTGTAAGATCCCAAAAATATGATCCTGGAGAAGACATTAAAGATCACCTCCAGAATACCATCACATTATGAAGAGAAAATATTAGATTTTTAATTATTCAACATCAACTATCAGTACTTCAAATAAAGCATTAAAAAAAAGGGCAAATATGGATTCAGTACAACTTTGCCACATTTCTAACTGCAACTTCTAGTGGTCAGTGGTGTAAAGTCATCGGGGTATTACGGTCTCACAAGTAAGACTACCTATCATTCACTGATCTGACACACTTTAATAGGCATTACGCTGTCTTTAGAGCTCAATACTATCCGATTAAGCTATTGGCCTATTTCAAGCGGGCTCCTGAAGTGCCAAGTCCGTTCAGTTGCAGAGTGTTGTAGAAAGATAGAGGAAGACCGTCACTGCTGAAGACAAAAGCCCATTCTGCAACAAGTTCTGCAAAGACAGAAGATATTCAATTGTAATGCCAGACTGCACGGCCATGTGGGAGGCTAGAGCCTGCACACAGATGGTGCTAGTGTCATTCTGCTGTTGTTGCTAAACGCATCTACTATGCACGAGGAACAGTGGAGCAAAGAGGGCATGGACCACAGTAGAGGGTGGGAGTGTGAAGGTGGAGAAGAATGACAGGGACAAACAACGCACGGTATGCACTTGCAAACTACAGACTACAGACTTCATATCAAATTATTTGGGCACAATTAAACTTGACAAATATACACTAGAAAGGACAGGACAGAAAATGAGGAAGTGGGATGGATAATACTGAGAGAGAAAGACGAAGAGAGACACAGACTGTGGGAGGCATGAACTGAGATATGTGGCAAGAGAGAGAAGAAATAGGAAGAGGGTGACTGGGAGAGAGGACAATGGCCAAAGTAATACGATGAGAAACAGGGTGACCTTAATCAGCCCCTCGCCACAATGTATGCGCATACACACACGTACAGACATTGACACACACAAAAATACCTGCAATCCTGACGGGTGTGTGTTTGCACAGCAGCACTCTCTGTTTCATTTCAGACCTATTTCTCACCACCTAATACCCACACAGGAGCTGGCAATAAGGAATGTACACACTCTCCTCTGTATCCAACATCTCATTTGAGCAGAGGAAATTGGAAAGAAGAGGAGAAAAGAGGAGAGCGTGGAGAGGTGAGAAGGACAGCAGATGAGGGGTAAAAAAGGACTGGATGGAGGAGAGGAGGACGGCAGTGCGGGAATTAATGTTTGCCGGAGCACAGATAAGCCTGGTCAACATCGCCACGGACTTGAGATGGGGGGGGGGGGAGTGGAGGAAGGAGGGAGGACAGGGAGAGAAGACAAAGAGCGTTGGTGGGTAAAGATAGATTTCCTCTCCTTTTTTTTTTTTTTTAAAGATGGATAAAAAATGTGGCATAGGGAGGATGATGCTGAAACAGAGGAGACAGAGATGGAAAGGGATGCAACACCAACTGCAGCAAAACTACTTGAGGGTGAACTGAGGGTCAAAGGAAACAAAAACAAGTAGCAATGAGGAATACAGAGAGGCAAAATTATACATGATTCTTATTGCTGAGGACAACAGGCCAGCAGCGCTCACACTTTGGCCTTCTTCGACAATATTACTCATTACACAAACCAAATTACTCTGGGCTGTGTCAGAGGACAGCCAGGGGCACAGCAATGTCTGTCTTAAGAGATTGCAGAAAACAGGGAGGGAGTCGGGGTGGGGGGGTAAAAATCGTACTCACTACAGCATCTCTCGCCATAAGGAACTCGGCCCAATTTGCATTCATCTGTGCAAACAGGGGCAAACAACCAAGGAGGATAGGAAACACACATGTATACACTGCAGGGTCCTCGCTCTGGGCATGCACACATCAATGATACAGTAGGACTGAGTCAAACAAGTATGTAAACATGGGCACACATAACAGACAAAAGGGTGGTTTCTCTCAATTAATTCTGTACGATTCCTTGTGACTTGCTGTTAGTTTGCAAGCCTGGAATATAAGCTTGATCTTCTGTTGCTTTCACGTGCAAATAACTGTAAAAAATCAAATGTGAAACACATTTTGTTCTAATATCACACAGTGTGGATGAACGAATTCCTGCAGTAAATCTAGAATGCATGCATACAAACAAAATAGCATTTCCCTCTTTAGCAGCCTCCACCCATCTGTTCCCACACCGTGAAGCATCCATCACGGGGTCTAATGGTGGACCGATACTGTCAAGCGCTTACTATACTCTGGCTGAATGGAGCACCTACTCACCACCCCTGACCATGCTAGCGTTTGACACCAGAAACCAGGTCAACCACTGAGAAGATGGAGAGGACTTCTGATCAGGCGCACACACTCAAGAGACACATGCAAACACAAAGTGACTCATGCACAGATGTGCATGCAGACACACGCACACATAGGCAGTCCAACTGTGTATTAATTTATAACCCACAGCATGTAAAGAGATGAATAATGTGTAATCAAACGCCAAGGGAAAGTGATTTCTCCTGCTAAATTTCTGTTCATGCACGACTAACCTTCTGCTGAGCCTCCCACCCTCTTAAGTTTCCTTCACTGTAAAAACTAGAGTGGGGGGTAACATCTTAATGAAATGACCTTAGACAATCAGGAAGAGGAGATGGACTGTTATTATCAGATGACTCGACAACATGATTACGGGCTGAGCCTGCCAATTACAGTGAAGCCACGATTGCCAAGATTGGCTGATTCCCTCTGTGTTTTCTCAGCCAGCTTAAAATACAACAACTGGCCGGATGCTCTCTGCAAATTGTAATGGCTGATTATGGAGGCAACGGAAAGATGGTGTCGCAGTGAACTCTTGCATCCAATCGTTAGACAGGCTAAAGAGAGAGAGACTGGTCAGCGTATAACTTTAGGGACTACTTGGAGACATCAGATCACTATTCACATTGCATTTAAGTACAATTAGACAGCAAGAGATAGACAGAGAGAGGCAAGCTTTATGTCCTTGCACATTAGTCAGGCCTCACAATAATCACCATGTAACTGGACCGACAGTCAAGAAGGAAAGAAGAGAATTGCTACTAGAAAAAAATCACAAACACACATAAATATTATTTTAATTGAAGCAAACAGCATGTGGGACACGGCTGGCTGGCAGGCTGACCATGTTTCTATTCACATACACACACACAAAAGGGGCTTTGGAGAGAGCCCTCGGAGGTTAGGTCTAATCCTGCTCCAACTCTCACGATGCCACTCAGATCTATTGTTCATTCATGAAAAGCACAGGCACTCTTCATAAACTGATGTGGAAGTGTTCAAGGGTCAGTGTGTTAGTGTATGTGTGTGTATTTATGAGTCACATTCGTGCATATGCATCCTAGAGCACGTGATATAAACAATGCATATTGTACATATTGTACATGTAGCGTAAAGTGGAGCATTCAGCAGCTTAATAGCTAGACATGTGTCTTAAGAGTAGGTTAAGAACAAAGCTAAAAGGAGAGTGAATATTGGACTTCCATTCGCCAGGTGTCTGAAAAAATTATTCTAAAGTGTTGTTCGCCACATTAACTTATAAAGTTGATATAAAGATGTGTTTGTTTCAGCTGCCCTAAACAGCACAAAAATCATTGAATGCAGGTTTATTGAAATGATTTTGTTTCAAATTTATGGATAGATTTTGACAACTGGTTCAAGGATATCAGTTAGAAAGAGATAGTAAGAAGTATAAACTTCATAGTTGTAAAGTCACAGGAAAACATAACAGAAAGGTACCTTCTGAAGACAATAGTGTGGCTGAAGAAAAGACAAGCTTGAGAGGAAGTTATTTCTCATCATTTTGGTACTTCAGTTTGAATATGAGCTTCTAGAAAACCTTCTGATATCAGCGGTGTGGACTGAATGCTTCTAACACCTAAATGGTGTCTTCAAGTTTATCCACATTGGGTTGAACATGGCCACGGAAAGCTTGGTTTGTAGAAAGAATAAACACAGATGGCTCTAGGGTGTCTCTCCTCTCAGTAAAGTACAAAGGGCTGCTATCAGCCCTCATGACAATAGGCTTCTGAAGCAGTATTTGTGATAAAGGTTGACAGAAAAGAGAAAGAGAGAGACAAAGTCTAGACTTGAAAAGACATAGCACCTCTGTAATCATATTATATGTTTCATTATGTGTGTGGCTGTGTGTTTTGGTCGCAGCAGATTTAAGAGCAGTCGCTACGTCTGGAGGCACCTCCAAGCAGCTCCACCTGGATGTCAAAGGCATCTCCAGTTTCCACATTAAAGCTGGACCCGCTGCTTCACTGCTTTTACTCTCAAGAGTACAGACAGTCACTAGGTCCAGAGCCTCTCTGGTTCCCTGCCACCCTGGGTCAGGGTTAAGTAATTAGCTTGGCACTGGTTGCCCTCCTGTATCTATACTGCATTGTCGCAGTGGTTCTTAGCATCGGAGCATATTTTGAGTAAATGCACATATCTAGGAGATCTACATCCTAAAGATCACACATTTTTCTGCACCAGGCGAACTGTCCGAGTGTGTATCTGGTGGACAGGATTTCATTAAACCCCTACCTCTCATCTGAATTGCTGTTCATCTGAGTTCAAAGCCATTGATTTGCACACCGCCTCCGCAGCAAACAGAGAACGGAAAAAAAAAGGAAAAAAAAGTGTCACATGCAGAAACAAGTCCCCATTGATTCACCGGCGGCACGAAAGAAACCCTGGCGCGTAGAATGTGACACAAAGAGAGTCAGCTCCTTCCTCTCATGATAGGGGTTACTAATCAGCTCGATGAGGCAGCAGAAATACCCGACGCAGTCTTCTCGTCATGTGTGTACAAAAGGCTTGGCGGAAGATGCTCCAGTGCTCAAATTTTACTGACTTTACCTCATCCTGTGTTTACCCTGAAGGAGCAGATTGTGATTTAATTCTCGACAGTGCACCAGCAAAGCAATAAATGCATAAAAAGCTAGAGTTCTTTTTTCTATCTGTGATCTGAGTATGGTGACCAGCTCAGAATCCCTACCAACTATATTTAAACTACTGTATATGTAAAGAAACATTCTCTGCTTCTGCTGTCATAGCCTTTGTTCCCGCTATCATCAACCTACATCAGGTTCCAAACATCAGCTGGTCAATTTGTCACCGCCGACTGTGAGGTATAGTCAATAAGGCAGCGTGGTAATAAACGTATACTGGGACACTTGTCATGGCAGGAATATTGACTGTGTGTCAGAGTTTGTCTACAATAGAGCACAATTTCCAAGCAGGATTTTCCAGAGAGAGAAGCAGCTACAGTACTAATTCACGTCTGAATGAATATTCAGTTTAAACAAGAGGAAAAACGGTGATCAGTTTTCCCGTTCACGTTTTACAGCTTCTCTTTCGATGATCTTTTAATTTATGCATTTATCTGAGCGCATGGCAACGTTACGACTTATCAAATCACATTTGAGCTTAAAAAGCTAAAACATTTGAGCGTCAACAAGACAGAAAAGCATGGGCGGTGGAAAAGCAACCGAGCACTGTCATTGTCTCATCGTGCTACACGTGGTCCTCTCTCGTCACATCATCTGAAGTTGCTTCCTCTGGCCATGATGCATTTCTGTGCCACCCAATGTGAGAGGGTGTGGGGTGGCGGCGAAGGGCCACAGAGGGCAAACCCAAAGGGGAAATCAGAGCTCTCTCTCTCTCTTTGTGTGATTCAATATCACGCTTGTGTACCCATGAGTGCATGCCAAGACATTTGAGTTCAGAGCCAAGGAATGAGCCATGGGCGCGTAAGGCTTTAGTGAGGACCAGACGGGATGGGGAGAGCCATGGTGCGCTTAGGAACATGCATGCTCTCACACACAAACATACAGTGTATATACTCAGAAATAAAAAGTGGAATTATGCAGTAAAGTCACTGACAAACAAATATGTTCAGGGACAGAATTCCAGCAGGAATCTGGCTGACGCTTATAATTAAATGGCAATAAGAATGTAAACAAAACCCACATGTGAAGCAATGTGGCAGGTGCATAAAGAATTAAGAGGCCTGCCTGTGCCAGTGACACATTTTAAAAAACCTTTCTACATTCAGAAAGTCAAGGACCCTGAAGTCAGAACTATAAGAAGTACAGATAAGGGACCTGCAATTGTCAGAATGTCACCAGAAGAAAAAAAAAAGAAGCTTTTTAAACCTGAGGTTTATTCTACATGCAGAGCAGCCTGCTGTACTGAAACTCTAACCCTTCTGCTCACCCTCACTGACAGTCCACACACCAGTGCACATATCCCTCTGAGCTTCTGCTGCTCTCGGCTTGGCAAGCCAGTAGGAACAGGGAATTGTGAATTATGAAATTGGATTATGAGTCTGAGAATTCACTGATCCCCATATTGTCTGTCAGATGCCCCAGAGAATATTGAGAAGGGAGAATATATTATTTTGGAAAAATGAAATAGGACAGTAGTGAATGGACTCGCTGGTTAAATAAACCTAAGTGGGTGCTTCATGGGGTCGTAAAAGTTGCCAACCAAGAGTTGCCAATTAGAGCTTACAAAAGGAAATGAAAAGCAGGTATATGTTGATTTTAGGGTAGAGTCCAGCAGTCTCGGAATCTCAAATACGACCACTTGCTTTCAAAAGGAAACTTGCTTATATGTCCATATGAGTGCGTCATAATGGGAGCATTGTTTTGTATGTGAACAGCCTGCTACACTGGTTAATTAGTAGTAAAAAGCAGTAGCAAAGCATAATAAAAGACCCTCTTTATTTTGCTGCTCGCATTGCTGTCGCCGCTGATGTTCTTTGTGCCTTTGAAGTGCACCCAGAAAACAAAAAAAGTGTGTTGACAAGCAGCAGGCAAAAAAAAATTGTAGTAATTAAAAAACACTCCTTTTTCCCTCAGAAACAACAACACACGTATCCAGATTCACACACAGCAATCTAATTAACTGAATTCTCGAGTGGGCTACAAACACATCCTGACGTCTTAACTCCCAGATGGCTAAGTAAGAGAAACGTTAGCTACCGCATGATTGCACGTGTGTGCATCCATACAGCATCTGCACAGCACTGGGGGCTACATGTCTGTCAGGCCCTGAAGCCCTTTGACACCCCCCAATCAGCCTAACTCTCAGTTAGTGGAATCAGAGACATTTAAAGAGGAAACACCACAGGGAATCCCGGGAGTGACAGAGCACCCAGGACAACAAATAGAGGGGAGGATGCATGTCAAGCTGATGGTTAATTTTTAAAAGTTTGTAACTTTTTATGTGTTGCATTTCACATTTTTTACAACCCTTTTTCAGTAAAACAAATACAAAAGCTGATATTTTGTGGAGGAAAAACAACATATAAACATTTTAGATTCTGAATACACTTAACTGTCAAATAACAGCTACTGGGGATTTACCTTGCAATTTTCTTGTTTGAATATGTACTTCACTTTTGCCTCTGGTCAAACTATAAAAGCATGATAAGATAATCACACAGGAGAAAAATCTTTGCTGATGTCACTGCACACACAGTTGTCTTTGTGGTCCATAAAGCAATGTAACCGGAGCATTCTATTTGGCACATTGTTTCTCTTTCTGCTGTCTCTTTTATCATTTGGAAAAATATACCGCTGTGATTGATATCACCAGGATATTAAAGTTTTTCTAAAAGAGTCTCTGTGGGAAGTGGAAAGCAGAAAGGATAAAGGATACTACGGATACTTTTTCCAGTGTCTGGGACAGATTGTCACAGCTGGGTCTAAGTCCAAGCCTTAATCAGCTGTGCTTTGAGTGAAAGAGACTCCTTGTGACACTTTTTGCTCAGGAGCTCTGTCCCTAATGCTGACCTCCTCTCTCCATCTCACTGTCCTGGTGCTGACGGTGTGTTCGCTTTCCATCAACTCCCCAAATTATACACTACACTGTTGCTGTAGGGGACAGAAAACCTCTCTCTCTCTCCAGGGTTGTTGGATGTAACTTTTTGGCAACACAGGCAATCAGTAGGCTACCTGAATTATCTGAGGCAGACTGGCAGAAAAGTTAACTCCACAAAATGACTCCCAGACTGCAATGAATATCACAAACTGACCTGTCTCCTTTTAACAAGTGAAGATTGCAAGTGAAAGTTTCACCCTGATAATTGAGTTCCTGTTCTGTATTCTAGTTCAGCTTTATAGCTCCTGTGCTGCAAAACATATTTCCTCAGAAACAGAAAGCAGCAGGAGGCATCTGTCTTTCTGTTCATTCTCTAGTAAAAAAGAAATATGCATATGTTGATTCACCAAGAAAAGATGACACTCTAACACTGTATTTACAAAGGTAAAGCCAATGAGGCAGGTACGAAATACTATGTATCTATCCCTCTATCTGTCTGTCTTTCTATGCAATTTACCAAATATTTTCTTGTACATGGTGCTGGTGCTTGACCACGATTCAGTTTTTTAATGGGCTGTGCAGTATGGCAATATCATGTGACAATAGAACGTTTCATGATGCTGTAACATTTATTTTATTGTTCTGCCAATCACACTCTTTAGGGTAATACTTTTAGTCATTTGCATTCTTCTGCAAGGCATTGATTTAGGCAGGGAATTTGAATTAAAGAGGAAATAGACAACATTTTTTCTTTTACTTTAATTTTTCTCATTATGATCCATCCATTTATTATCTTACGCTTATTCTGGATTGAGTTGAGGTGGCAGCAGGCAAAGCAGGGTATTCCAGAAGTCCCTCT
Organism: Hollardia meadi; assembly: GCA_037974645.1. Taxonomy (NCBI): domain Eukaryota; kingdom Metazoa; phylum Chordata; class Actinopteri; order Tetraodontiformes; family Triacanthodidae; genus Hollardia; species Hollardia meadi. Next base: position 12,573 of record JBBPCS010002257.1, read on the forward strand.
CCCCAGCAACACTTCCCAGCTCCTCCTGAGGGATCCCAGGTCAGATGGGATATATAATCCCTCCAGCGAGTTCTGGGTCTACCGTGGGGTCTCCTCCCAGTTGGACGTGACCTCCAAAGGGAGGCATCCAGGAGGCACCTCAGCTGGCTCCTATTGACGCGAAGGAGCAGCTGCCCTACTTCAAGCTCCCTCCCCATGTCCGAGCTCCTCACCCTATCTCTAAGGCTGAGCCCAGCCACCTTAAGGAGGAAACTCATTTTGGCCCCTTGTATCCACGATCTAATTTTTTCGGTCACTACCCAAAGCTCATGGCCATAAGTGAGAGTTGGAACGTAGATCGATTCAAGAGCTTTGCCTTCCCGCTCAGCTCCCTCTTCACCAAAACGGTCTGGTACAACGCCCAGACTCCACTTTCCCATCACTCGTGAACAAGACCCAGAGATACTTAAACTTTTCCAGCAGGGAACCATGGCCTTGCTCCTCCTGAGTCTGAGGTTCGACAATGCATGATGTCATTATTCTTATTTTAGATCATTATTTTGTAATCCTCACTTTCACTTTCATGTTGCCATTAGGCAGGATTTTTCACGGAAAAATGAAGGTTTGATTTTCAGCACAAAGGAAGAGTGTTAGCCATTGCGGAAAACAGGAAGAGCTATCGTTCTACCCAGTCAATATCCCCAGGTAACAGTGGAACAAACTGAATAACTGTGGAAACTACCCTGCGAAAGAAAAAAAACAGATGAGGCAAAGAAAGCAAATAAGGAGAGTGATAGAAACTGACGTAAAACAAGAGTGAATGGACGGGCATTCACGCAATCGTGCTCCTATGTTATGTTGAAATCTGTTTCACCGTTGTAAACGGATATAAAAATAATGGTAAAAAAACTTCTACTTTCTTGGGGGAGGACTCCCAACCACCTGCCAAATACGTGCACCTAAGCCTTCTACAGACCTAGGGAAAACATGGATATGTTGTTATCTGGACATGAAATAACCAACATCGGGGTATGAGATTTTAGTTTTTGTCAGTACAGATACAAAATAAATTTTTCAACAACTGAAATTCCTTTACGAAGACTTGTGTGAGAGTACAGTCTTCTATGTATGTGTGTGTGTGTGTGTGTGTGTGTGTGTGTGTGTGTGTGTGTGTGTGTGTGTGTGTGTGTGTGTGTGTGT
>JBBPCS010002258.1:0-13751 GCA_037974645.1 Hollardia meadi
TGTGTGTGTGTGTGTGTGTGTGTGTGTGTGTGTGTGTGTGTGTGTGTGTGTGTGTGTGTGTGTGTGTGTGTTTTATTATTACAGGTTTGATTTTGTGTCTGGGAGAGTCCCCTGGCAAAACAAACACAGACACCAATTAAGGCTGCTGCAGTGTCCGGGCTCCTTTACATCACTAATAACGTGGCTGTAGAAGAAACAAGCTACTTTAAGTCTTCTCATCCACACCTCAGCTTTTTGATCCCAACATGAACACACTACTATCTGCCAAATTTGGAACCACGCATGTGGGAGAGGTCTGTATTAGTGTTTTTAGCCATTCTCACTGTTTTTGAAGTGGGCGGGCCAGCTTTTTCCATGCACCAATCATAATTTAACAACATAGGAAAGATCTGAATCTGCTGTTGGATTGTTTTTTCTAACTTTACCAGGGAAACACCTCTGTTAAACAAAACCTGTTCAAACCGTCGGCTGCCGTTCTTGCGGTGTGTTCAAGTGCAACTTTTTTGGCCCCACGACACAGGCAACATGAGGCGACACAAGACTTGGTCTTTGTTGTCGGAGCCAGAACATTTTCACATCTGACCTGATGAATTAAAGATTTATTTTGACCAAGTTGCTGAGTGATTATTGGAAATGTGGAAAAAAACAAGTTTTCATTTTAAGATTAAAATTTATTCTTGACAAAGCAGTGGTCGACAAAAGATCAATAAAGTGAGATCTACTGCCATTAAATGGACCTTGTGTTGAGATTGTTTTTTCAGTTGCTTTAATGGATAAAAATAGACTCTATGTTGGTAAAAAAGTCATTATTTCATTTCCATTGTGCTGGCTGTGTTTCCATAAAGATAGACCGTGTGATGTCAATGTTTCTGGCGCCTTTACAGACAAATCTCCAAGTATCTTACTCCGCAGCAGTAAATATCAAGTGTTATTGAGTAACATTTTCTCCCTAGACTCAAATCATTTTTAATTAACATCAACTGGGAGAAATATAGTGCACTGAACAAGAGCTGGAAAGACTGATATCCCCACAGTATATAGCCTCAATAGACCACAGTGCACTGGAGGCTTTAATTTAGATGCCTGACTTTCATGTCTTCTCGATTGTTAAAACTCACTCTCGTTGCTTTTACTATGCTACACCACTCTCTCCAATCCTACATACTTAATGCAACAAGCTCACAGCTGTTCTCTGACGGCTGTCGAAAAAGTCAATTTGGAAAAAAGGAATCACAGACTGGAGCAGATGATTGAAGGAGGCAATTCTTGACACCTCATCACAAAAGTGAACTTATCTGAGAGGGGACTTCGGACGTCCAAACAGGCAAAGGAAAACACCAGACGACCCTAAAGATGTTAACTGTTATTCCCTGACACTAAAAGAGGACAGATTAGCGTCAGAAATCAGGTCAGATGATTCCACCTGTTTAATTACATTAACGAGGTGAGGGAGAGCGAAGGTCGTGTGGAGGATAATGTGATTCTGCTGGCCGTGAGCGCTTCCCATTACAGCTCTCTGTAATACAATTGTTCATTCACAGCATCATCTGTCAAAACAGCCAAAACAGCCTGTCTGTTACTTCCGGCCCCTTGAATGCAATATAACATTTCACTTCCATATTGCAGCTGGAGCGGTTTGGTTTTATAAAAGCAGGGTGAAGCGGGCTTGATTGAGACAGTTGTTAAATCTTTTTTTTTTTTTTTTTACTGATTCACAGGCCTCCCAAGAGCAATTAAGTAACACCAATTACCAGGAGAGTTTCTCCCCAGGGGTGTGTTGAATCTCTCTCTGTATGCTTTTGAACATCTGCAGTCAAAACCCCCCAAGTGTATTCGGAGTAAACCGAGCTTCCCCGTCATCGGTGCTCAACCAAGTCTAATTACGCCTCCTGTGGTATTACTTTTTGTCTTTCAACAAAATCCGAGCAAATACAGGCACCACTTCGGTACGCCACGTTTACATTAAGCAGAATTTCTTTGGAGTTCCAACGCGGATTCATGCAACAGCTGTTTTTGCAAACCAGATCTGCACGGCTTCGTTCGCTGCACAATTCAGTGAAGCACCATTTCTGACAAGGTGGAAAAGTGAAGGCAGTAACAATGACAACACTCCTGGTTCAGGTATGAGTTTCCCCTGCAGCTGCAGTATACATGCAGGCTTTCAATACACAAGTCTGCACTGGCAAGTAAACATGGAGTCACTGAAATAGCAGCATCATTAGGAGCAGGGACGCATCGGGAAAGAAAAAGCTGGGCCAGAGATCGTCATAAGACAAACCCCCATCCACCAATGTAAACAAAATATATATCTCAGTAAAACATGTTTCATGTTTCACCTTGAAAAGACTAATTTTCTTACACCTTTGTACAGTTCATCATCATATATGGCTTATACATGTGGTTTACTTTGATCTTAATGTGTAGGTTTGAATCTTAATAAAACATGCCCAGACGTACAAAAAGAAAAGTTATTGGTTGCTGTAATTGAGATCCATTCCAATACAGTTCAAAGATTATCTGAACATGAAGCTTCACAGTTTGAGTTCAGTGGTAGAAGGAGTATTCAGATCCTTTAATTAAATAAAAGTGCTACGACCACACTGAAAATACTCCACTACACGTTTAAGTCCTGGATTCAAAGGCAATAGACAACTTTTTTTGCTTTAACTTATCATTATGAAGTAAATACATATAGCACAGTGTAATGGCTAAAATGACACATTCACATTTAGACTGTGTCACTTTCACTATGCTATTCATGTTGCCACCAGGCTGGATTTTTCACTGAAAAATGAAGGTCCAATTTACGGCACCAAGGAAGCGTGTCTGCCACTGCGGAACCAAGAGGCATTGTTCTACCCGGTCACTATCCCCAGGTGACAGTGGAATAAATGGAATGACTGTGGAAACTCTACCTTGCAAAAGAAAAAGAACCTGGCTGATGGAGAAGGCAAAGAAAACGAAGAAGGCGAGTGATAGAAACCGAGGTAAAACAAGAGCGAACGGACGGGTACTCACTCAATGAAAAGCACTCCGGTGTTGTGTTGAAATCTGGTCCCCCGTCAATATGTGTTTCCCCTTACCCCCGGGACTTGAGGGGGTTCAAAACCGACATTCTTTCTACTAGATCAGTAAGTAACAAGACCTGCAACCGGGTGTTTACTCTGCCTTTATCACAAGACTAAGACCAGAGTTTCTAGTTCCAGTTGAAATTCTTATGGTTGCTTTTGCTTTGGACAGTAGCCAGGCTGCTAGCAGTAGCCATGTTGCTAATGCTGTCTTTTGGCTAGGGGGAGGAAAGTTGTCTGTTTCCACTAAAACATTAAAACGTACTTAAAGTCAGCTATAAAAAAAAAGTACTCACTTTGCAGTAATATGTTTCCTGTCAGTGTTTTACTATTATTTATGATGTTTTTTTTAAAATTAATATTATAGCTGCATTGATGATTATGTTGCATTTTACTGCTGTAGATGTTAAAGTTTGAGCTCATTTCAACTACTTTATATACTGTCAGGTAATTTAATCTACAGCAATGCATCATATTCTATAAGATCATCATATGTTTGTAGTGTGGCTGTCCTGTGAGAACTACAGATCTCTAAAAAGTCTTTTCATGAGTTTAGAAAAACAGCTTGGTTTTCAACTTTGTGAGGGTCCAAGAGGGTTTTTAAATAGTTTATTTAGCCTAATTTGCACTTTAAAGATACTGTGTATGACATGATGTTCAGACAGTCTTTACCCCTGCTGAAAAACACAGCCTCGTTGCTCTTTAAGCATTCATTTGAATAAACTTCAGTCAGCAAGAAATACTGCATTGGCCAATCAAATATGTCTCAGTTTTACAACCCTCTGTGCCCTGTGCAGAGTTCTGGCATCTGATAAGCCTTTAAACCCAGATGTGTTCCTCAGTCTGGACTTCCTGAGTTCCTATTTTATTGCCCTCCTCCTGCAAATCCAACTGCTAAACTCTCATATTTGCTTCAGCTGAACTTTAAAAAGTGCTGTGCATTTTAAATCACTTACACTGGAATAGAGTTAGGTCTGGATCTCTGGAGGAGGGACAATTACAGCAAACAAAACCTCTTTCAGTGTGCATAAGGACATGTGAGACAGAGACGGACTTGAAAAAATGTGGACGTATCCTTTAAAAACAATGGTCTATACAAACCAAAAATGTGTAGGCTACCTCAGCTGTTAGAAATAACAGCGTCCCCGACTATAGGACAGCACTGATAGGATTTCCTAAGCACTTTCTGAGTCTTTTCCACTTGTCCTGTCCGTAAATTCAGCTGAGCACTTCTAAATCTTCATCAGACGCTGACAAATGGGAGCAGGATTCCCGTGTCGGGCTCGAGCCTGCTCCCAAATTGATCGAGCCGTACAACTTTGCTGCGTGTTTGGAATAGGCAAAGGCTTTCCTCCTCATCATCTCCCCTTTCCACATGGAGATCATCAGCAGTGTGGAGAGCAGCACGCCCCCGAGGGTGAGCAGGCACAGTCCCGCTATGACACACCGGTCCAGATGGGCCCCCACCCGGGCTTTCTCCCTCTCCAGCCGCTCCATCTCCCGGGCGGACACACTGTCCGGGTCCACCCGGACGTCCCTGGGGACCGTGTAGGATATGGCGACCAGAGAGATGCCAGTCACCAGGCATGTCACGGCGATGATGAAGCCGTAATCCACAGACTTCCCCGAGCCGTCAGAAGAGAGGTCGTCGTCGGACAGCAAGTAAAGTTCCGGGATGTCCTCCTCCTCCACCACCTCCTCCTCCTCTTCCTCATACAGTTCACTTGAGGAGCTCTGAGTCAGTCTGCAGGTTTGCGGACTTGTCTCTATCAGCTGGACATCATCATCATCTTCGTCGCCGTGGTGTTTGCAGGTGAAAGATGTTTCAGTTTCCTCCTCCGGCCGCGCAGCGCTCCGGCTCTCTGTCCATGGTGCTGAACCCTCTCCCCCGCCGGGATGAAGCGACTTTCCGGCGCTGCAGCTGATCTCGCCGCTACTTGGCTCATTTAAAACCAGGGAGGTGTCTCTCGGATCGGGCTGATCAAAGTAAAACAGTTCGAGATCAGCCATTTGATCATCAGGCTGGGTTTCCTGTTTTGCCAAGCCCATGCGTTCGTCTCTGCCAGTAACGCATGCAAAACAGAGAGAGCGAGAGAGAGAGAGAGAGAGAGAGAGAAAGAAAGATGTTTAAACTGACTAAAATCACTTTAATGTATGCATGCTTTGTCGCTGGAAGCCACTTTATATCTGAAGTATCTGCACAAGCAAAATGTCCACGCATCTCTCTCTCGGTGCACCGCAAGCATTTTAAAGTACAGCTAAGCAAGTCTCAAATAAATTTCCCGTGATGTTATACAATTCTCTAATGCCACTTCGACTGATCCCCAACACTTTCTCCGTTGTCCTTTGTGGCTTCTGCAAGCTCTCAAACAACCGCACCTCCTACACCACACATGCGACACACTAATAAATGTAATTCCACCTAATGTGTTTCATTATTCGGTTATTAAGCAACAAAATGCGGTTTGCTGAGTACCTCTCTCCCCGCCGGTGGCTGCTCACATCCCCGGCTGCTTCTGCTCCCTGGTCAATTAGAGGGAAAGGTTTGGCAGACCCCTCCCACGGACTGAGACCGCCTTATAATGCTTATTACCGAGCCAACTTTACTGTTCCCTAGCACATACACACTAATGAGATGAGATCAGGAGGCGGCAGACTGCACGGTGGGTAGAGATATTTCAAATGACAGTAGCCTAATACCTTCTCATAAGACACTATATAAAGGGTTTATGAGCAGCAACTAATGGCTTAATTAATATAGTTAATAGATGTTCAGCATTAAGTCGAGCAACTTCGGGGTTCAGAATCATCTTTATTGGCCAAGTGCATTCAAATAGTTTGACTCCTTTGTTTCATTGTTGCCCTGTAGCAGGAGTATACATAACAGCTTTTAACAAATATGAAAAAAAATAGGTGTGTATATTTAAATATGTGAAAATAAAACAGAGTGTCGATTTACTAGTCAAGCATCCTGTAAGTTGTATAACAATATAAATAGTGCAAAGCGATCCTTATTGAATGCATAATGCAAATATATGGAGTGCATGATTGTGTACATGCATGTATACATAGTGTACAGCCAGTATAGGATTGAAGGTGACAGAGCATGACGATATGTGGGCTACAAGTTAAAGTAGTTAAAGTACAAGTTAGGTTGCCAGTGAGTCATTTAACGGTGAAGTCATGATTTTCTAAACCATTAAGCCTGCAGTTAAACGCAATTAGTTATTCGGGTAGCCTGATGAACCACGCGTGTTAATAACATCATTAATGAGCGTCACGAGGGTCTCACTTTCTAATAAAACACCAGTAAAAGTTCAGAAAGTAATCTGCAGTTAGCCTTCGAGCTTTGAGCTAAATGCTAAAGTCATCATGCAACACGCTCACAGCGCTAACGTGCTGCATGTTTAGCAGGCACGTCTATCATATTCACCATTTAGTGTGATAGCAGGCTAACATTTGCTAATTAGCACTAGCCACAAGCTGCAGGTGAGGATGATGGGGATGTCATTAGTTTCGCAGGCTTTTGGTCATAAACCAAAATGTTGAACAAACTGAAATTTTGACCAGATGGGGGCGCTATAGGAAAAGTCAAGGGATCACCAAATTAATTCCAGTTTATTCTGGGAGGATCATTAATGTCTGTACCAAATCCCATGACGATCCATCCAATCGTTGTCAAAACCACAAATGCCAACCTCATGGAGGCCCTGCTGGATCATAAAGTCATTATGGTTGATCCTCTGGGTACCATGAATGTCTGTGCATAATGTGTCATTTCATCAAATACAGTAGATGATGAGACTTATTTCCTGACGACTTATTTCCTGTTTTCATGTCGTGGGTTTCAGCACTGCCCCGCCCATTTAGGAGACTAGAGACAGGTCCTGAGTCTATTCATTCTTGTGGGGAAGTAAATGTGGGCACAGATTATGACCAATTCTTTAGCTCCATAGTCACCAAAGTAAGCATTTGACCCATTTTCACAAGCCACATATCCTCCAGACATGCTGACATTAAAATGTCATTTTTCAGTCAGACAAATCAGGAGAAAATTTACTTTGTTCAAGACTTGTCTCTGCCTCAGCATATTAAGCTAGCAGATAAAAACGAGCAGCAAAATAAGGCCAAAAATATTAAATGTATGACTGTATCTAGTGTTTATTTGGTTTGACATGAACAAGCAATAGCCCTCAGTAATGTGTTAGTGTTAAAAATGCCCAGTAGGGAAGGGCAGGAGAGGTGACCACGCCCACTTTTGAGACCGGAAGTGTTTACCATTGCCATAGCTTGTAATGGGTTATCTTTGGGTAAGTAAAACATTTGCCCTGCTGGTGGTGCTAGAGGAAGAATTAGGGGGTCGCTGAGGGGTGGCTCAGGAGGTAGAGCGGTTTTCCACTGATCAGATGATCGGTGGTTTGATCCCTGACCCCTGTCGAAGTGTCCTTGAGCAAGATACTGAACCCCAAATTGCTCCCGAAAGCATCAGTGTGTGAGAGCATGTGTGAATGGTTACCGCTCCTGATGGATTAGATGGTAGTCTCTGCCAACAGTGTAAAGCGCTTTGAGGAGTGGGTAGACTTGAAAAGCACTATATAAATGCCCCATTTACCACCAAAGTCATTCTGACTCACCCTCTGGGTACCATGAATTTCCATGCTAAATACCATGGCAATGCATCCAATAGTTGTTTTGGTTTTTCAGGTAAGACCAAGGTAGTAGACCAAGCTGCTGGCATTGCCTACATATATACATATATGCTGCTAATGGGGGTAATAAGTCTAAGGAGGTCTTTTATAATAAATCAAATCGAGTCTGCAGTTGGAAATGTCAATAAATAGATTTTGGTCCAGATGCCCTGCGGCCCTTTAGCAGAGGATCAGAGGTCAGCGGTCCATTGAAAATGTCTGCCTAATGAATCATGAACTAAAGCACTAAAACAAAAAACAAGTGGGTGTTCTACTGGAGGAGGAGCAAGAAAACAACAGGGATATTTCATAACCTGGCAACCAAAAGTTGTTCTTAATAAGGGGGTATATGTGATCTATGAAGTATCAGTAATTAATTTATTAACCACAAATATAGTAACTATTGTTTATAGGAAGAAAAAGTGACTTATGTGCTGCCAAAATGACTCGATGTGGAGCTGCTTTCTGTCATGACAAAGCTTTATTTTTTTGAGATAGCAGTCATGTGATTTATGCTTCATTGATTACTGAAGAGAAAGTGTCTCTTTAGACATGCCCCCTTTTTGAAAAAGGTCAGTGGGAGAGCCGTGCAGGTGAAGCAACAAGTCCTCCAAACAAAAACAATGTCTCGTTTAACCACAGTTGTCAAATACTGCACACATCCTCATGTATTTTTTTTTAACATTACTTGGATTTTGATGGTTTCAGTCTAATGTTCAATTATATTTTCTGTTCATTTTGAGCAACATTAAGGGTCTGTACATGCCGTTTCAAAGCCCTACTCACACTGCCAGTAATAACTTCTGGTGAGAAACACTGAATCCTCTCCTTTTTAAAAAAAATGGTTCAACATTTTGGAGATTATGCTCATTCACTTTCTTGCCAAGAGTTAGACGAGAATATTGATACCACTCTCAAGGATAATTACAGCCAGCAGCTAGTTAGCTTAGCACAAAGAGTGGAAATGGGGGCAGCTAGCCTGTCTCTGTCTAAAGCTCTCCAAGCATATTATATCTGATTTGTCTAAGCAGTATGAACACTGGTGCTGTTAGGAGGATTTTGTTCCCTTCAGGCAGTCATTTTGCAGAACATCTCTTCCAGGAGAGTTTCCAGCCATGTTTGTGGCAACAAAAGGTATTTTAAGGCAAAACATGATCTTTTCCAAAACCTAACCAAGTGTTTTTTGTGCCTAAACCTAACCAGACCTTAAGCACAGTGTTGTCACAATGTAAAATTATACCTAAATAAACAAAGTTTCAACATAAACGTACAGTGGTTGGCTAGCTGTTTCCCTTGTCTCCAGTCTCGATGCCAAGCTAAGCTAACCGGCTTCAAATGAACGGACCATTGACTGTATATAAAGTTGGACCTGAGTAGATTCATTATTGATAATATTGACCCTGATCTTACTCTATGTCTAGAGAATGTTTTGTTTGGTTTCCATAAAGGCAACAGTAAAATCAAAGAACATCATATTATTAATCTGATCATTCTCTTAGCAAAATTTTATATACATAAATCCAAATTTAGTAAATCTAAACCCTAATTTTTTTGTATTTGAACAAGAAACCAAACAATACATTAAATCGATTCTCTCCTCCGAAAACAAAAAGGCATTTAAGACAGTAACTTTATGTACCTCCTTTAATATATTTATTTAAATCAATATTTTCCCTGGCTTTGCACTTGTATGATGTTTATCCCCTGGCATCTGTTATTTTGTCTTATTCATCTTGTTAAAGATTTGTACCTCTCCTTGTAACTGTACCTGTATGATCTGTTTGTGCAATAAAGGAGAGAAAAAAAAGAAAAAAAAGATGGACGACATTAGAGCTCCCGAAAAAGTGAAGCCAAAACATCTCGATCGCCCCCTGGTGGTGGGCTGCAGGATAGATCATAAACCCCTCCTCCTCAATGATATCAGATAGGACATGGGCCAAACTAAAAACTCAAAGTACACCTGAAATAAAGTTTTCCTAAAGATGGTTTCTGTCATTTTAGGCAGTTCTTATCACACTGATGAATGTTCAAGTGTTAATTTTTCTGGTTAGTTTGGTTTTAACTAGTTATTTAATGCTATAAAAACGGGGTAAAATGTCATGATTGACAGTTGAGCCCTGCTTGCAATTGGGCGGGCGGGTTGTATGGGCGGGAACTCGATACCGTGGCTCCGCTACCCGATCACTACTGTGCAGACTCTGGCTCCGAATTACGTCACCAGCGCAAGATGACAGCGCCTGTATCTCGGATATTTTGGCTTCATTTTTGTCCAATGGGGGTAAGCGGCGACGCGTCGCCCATCTTTATGTCAATGGAACAGACAGTGGTATTAATTTTCTCATCCAACTCTCAAGAACAAAGCAAAAAACTGCAATTCCCCAAATGTTGTAAAAAGTATTCTTTTACATACAGGGAGTTCCAGAAAAAACAGATGACCTGATCTCAGTGTCCTGAGTGGCATATTTGTGCTCAACAGCATTGCAGCAAGAAGGGATCCTCTAGTGGGAGAACAGTCTCATTAATCATTGGAGCATGCTCCTTTCTGAGAACACAAACATTGCCGGTATAATATGCAATCGGGCAGTATCATTGCTATAAATAAACTTATTTAAGTCCAGAAAAAGGGATTCTCCTCCTTTGAAATGAGTGTTTGCAAATCACTTTCCTGACTGGCACATTTTCAAAGGAGCACCGTGCAGCCAGAAGAAAACTTTGCTTTGATATTTCATCAAAACCATGTCAAATCCTGTACAATGCTGAGTGAAAAGCTCATTTTTCCAAACTGGCAGTTTCTCAGACGGGAAAAAAAAGCATCCAATCCACCAACACATCATGCAGTTAATAGTTTAACAGAAGGGGAACATATACTGTACATTTAGGACTATATTTTTCTGACATGAAAGCCACAATATGCAGGAATGGAGCCCCTTATAGAAATCCTCCTGCAGGCACTGCTCAGCCTTCTGTCTCTGCAGAGCACTGGAGCATATGTACGCTATAGGTAGCCAAAGGCCATAATTCCAAAGTGGTTCAGCGCTCCACGACTCAAGGTAATGTTCTTTTGTTTACTAAGATCAACTGACCTGAAGCTAGTGGGTGTTCAATGCATACTGTACGCTCTGCTCGCTGTACATTTAGTGGTCAGGGCCTTTTCAGAGGGAGAAGAGAGCGAAGGCTACAGGGTGGCTTTAACAACAAAGAGGAAGGGAGACATATTTAAAGCTTTCACAGTTGTAGAATAGAGCATAGAGATGTATAAACTGCAGAGTGTCCAGCAGAGACAGGCAAGCTGGAAATGATCACAAACCTCTGCAGACGACCTGTGTGTATTGGTTCGATTGCTTGATTGGCTCAATTATTTGGTCATTTCTAAAAATTGAAACTCGTGTATCAAATTTCTTAAACAAGTCTGCAAAACCACATGTATTTTTCACAGTTTGTGTTAGAAAGACCACACGGTCCTCTACATCAGACACAAAAATGAAATATCTCTCATCCACCTCTCACACTGGCAAATATACTAAAAGATTAACAGCTTTTCATGTTTTGAAACCAAAGCTCAAGCATCATAAATACACCTCCAAGCAAACCAAAAACAAGAAGATGATCATTCTCAGTGGCAAATGTCAGTGTTACTACAGTAAAATACACGATATGGACAAAAGGATGTACGGCAGCAGCTCTGATTGGCCGCCAAGTCAGTGGGAATGCAGGTGGATGGATAAAAACAACTGTTTTCAAAATGGAAAAATAATCTCCGAAGACATTTAACGTTCCAGATATTTAACTATAGTCCTAAATGACCAGTCCAATGAGAGTCCAGTATGTCAGATTTTTCTCATCAGGCCAGTTTAACGATTGGTGGTGGGACAGACTCGCGCACGCAGTTCACCTTGAAGGGTTTCAGTGACACAGCACACGTTACACACATGTTACAGACATCACATTTTTCACACGCTCACTCACACAACCGCATGAGGCTTTCCTCAACACAGTGCACGTCCCCGGCTGCAGCTGACGTTATCTCTGCTTGTTTCTAGGTGCTCAGCTTGTTTACAGGTTTTTACAGAGAGACGAATTATTCGCAGAGGTCTCCTCCTCTCCAAAACAGAACAGATTAAAACTGGTACAAAAAAACAAACAAACACAGAAACTTCACGTTAAAAATCAGCGTTTCTCCGACGCTCTTCGGCTCCCCGGGAGGTATTGTGAAAGATAAACAAATTAAATGCACCGTTTTCTTGAATAAAATTACAGATTTTGACATATATATATATATATATAGACATTTGAATGTGAAAATGTTACATATTACATCTTTAATGCCACAGTATACAGACATTTTAAATAACAGTGTTCAGATTCTAAACTGAAGCTGTTACAGCATGGGTGTAAACTTCAGGTATCCACATACTTTTGTCCAGTAGTAGTTCATTGTCTCCCATCATATTCTCCATACTGTCCACTTCTCGATCTTCACAGAAAAGTTATTTTCAGGCTGGTGATGGAAGGTGTACGACCAACAGCTCCCTGCACTCATGCCTCCTCTCAAAGCAATAGATGACACATGGTCATACTGATGTGGGCAACAATCAAGGTTTAATACGCCACTCCAGGCAATATTTGACTAATACAGCCAGTTTCTCTTTCTTTGCTGCACTGTACATGCAGCCCACAGTCTATTCAGTTTTAGTTGGTAAGCACATAAATATAAAGGTCATGTGTAATGGCGCAGGGGGGGTTGGTCATTTCAACACCGAGGAACACCATAGAAAAATCTATGCTGTAATTTGGTACTAAAAACTTTTGATGTATAATTTGCATTTCGGTGATTGGATGGTGAAATCCAATCTGGAAATTGCTCAGTCATTTTACACAGTGAGGTCAAGATACAAAAAAATGGTCTCGCTACAATGAAATGGCTACTCTGGGTAGTGACATCATCACACATGAATACAGTGGGAATCATTGAATCCACAAGAGTCCCAGCTTTACAGTCAGATCCAAGTAATGCAATTCCAAGACTGTTTAGGGTCCACAGTACGCAGAAATATTCAAATACAGCATATTTAGAATGTTTACTGCATGCAAAAAACTGTGTGGTTTTTGCCAAAAAACTGCGTGGGGTTAGCGTAAAGTGGGCATAGGCCTATCTGTAAAGGGGAGGCTCGTGGGTACCCATAAAACCCATTTTGATTCAGATATCTTGAGGTGAGAGGTCCAGACCCCTTTGAAAATGGCCACGCCAGCTTTTGGAGCGTTATTTAGCTCCTTTCCCAACAAGCTAGCATGACATAATTGGAACAGCTAGCTTAAAAACTGAGCGCTCCACAGCCTCTTAATGTCTCTTAGTGTTGATTCAAAGCAATGCATCAGGGTGTGCACTGTGCACGTCAGATCTAATATTTTGATATTCGAGTGTAATAGTGCAACACAGGATACATGATCAATGCATCAGAAGAGATACTGCAATAATTAGAGCCAGACAATCGCAATCTATTGTAATATTCAGAAATCTGTTTTTAATAATATATATGTCAACAACTAAACTCCTCCTGTAGGCAGCCATAAGTATATAGGTTGTCGTTAAAACACAGTTGTTTTAACATAAGATGTGTCTTTATAAGAGAAGTTATAATTGTTATTGTTATGTGTTGACCTCATATCTGCTTATAACTACATTATAGAGTGTTATAAATCATTCATTAAATATTTGGATGCTGCTTATGAATGATAAATGAGGGGACTTCAGGTATTTCCTAATATTCTCTGTTAGACTTCAATTCTTGGAATAGTGGCTCATAATATGATGATGCTGCGACATTAATGCCACTGCGGTTTCTGCTGCTCTGCCTATAGCAGACTGCAATACATGACCATGATCATGCCATGTCAGAAAGAGTCATGCATACTTTCATAACCTACACACACACACACACACACACACACACACACACACACACACACACACACACACACACACACACACACACAC
>JBBPCS010002259.1:0-13751 GCA_037974645.1 Hollardia meadi
TGTGTGTGTGTGTGTGTGTGTGTGTGTGTGTGTGTGTGTGTGTGTGTGTGTGTGTGTGTGTGTGTGTGCAGGGGGAGTGCTGCAAGTAGAAAACAAAAGAAGCTGCATTTATCTCAGAATGAAAACAAAGTAAATGTGATGTCCTGCAGAGCCGAGGCTCGGGACCAGTGGAGCACATGACATGTGGTTGAAGCACAGTGAGGCAATGCTTGTTTGGAAGAAGAGCGCTACTGTTTGTTTACTGTTGTCATCCATATGATTCTAAATACTAATAAATGTACACATTGTAAAAATGACGTAAATTTGAGACACTTTTAAACACGTTTCGTGCTGGTTTTGAGCGACTTAAATGAATTCTTTGTAGGGATGGACCGATTATCAGCCTGGTCGATTATCGGGCCGATATTCAGCATCTTTCAGAGTTTCTTTTTTGACTGATTGCCAATAAAATAAATGTAAAATTTTATTTTAAAAATTGCTACTTTACCTCTGATACAGCATCATCTCTCTGTCTGTATCACTCTATCGTCTCACTCTGTAGTGTCGAAAAGACAAGTTGAGGAAACTTTGTCGTTATATCAACTTGTCTTTTCGACTTTTTTAAGTAAAAAAACAAACAAAAACGAGTTATTTTTTTACAGTGTATCTGATTGGTTACATGACACTAGTAATAGCCAATCAACATTGAGTAATCTGAATTTGCAAAGTTACTAGTATCTAAAGTTATCAAATAAATGTAGTGGAGAGGAAGTATAAAGTAGCAGAAAGTTGAAATAGTCAAGTAAAGTACCTCAAAACTTAAGTACAGAACTTGAGTGAATTGTACTTAGTTACATTCCATTACTGGTTATTCTAAATTTTGACACTAAGATTTTAATGTTTACTGCAAATGTGTATCGGTTCCAAATATCAGTTAAATATCGGCCCCCTTGATTGCTAACAATCGGTATCGGCCCTGAAGAAATATCAGGCGATCTCTAATACTCCGACGCTCAAGTCTGAATGCAGATTTCTGCATTGTTGAAGGTATTTAATGTCACTGTTACTGTACCGAGCTCTTTATGAGCCATAAAACACAGAGGTGATGGAGTCGAGGCTGTAGGGGAAAATTAAGACAAAAAATCCAAATGTTCAGCCTTTCTTTGGAAAAAACAAACAAACAAGAGAACCTTCAGTATTCGAGCTAATTATTAGTGGCTGCACTAGCAGGAGTCATTAAATTAGAATTTATTCTCAAGTCCATATGAAAACACTTGGACCGCTCTGTGGACCACATCTCGATAATTGTTCCCTCCACACTCCTGCACTTGTGATTTAGCCTTTTAATGGTAAACATAATTCCAATCACTGCTTAAAGAATAACAGGCTGCTGAGGGCAGAGTATTGAAGTGTGTCGCCCGCAGAAAATAGTTCCTCCAGGCCAGCCGCCCTCCCGTGCATACTAAGCAAACAGCCCACTGCTGAATGCATCCACAAAGCCGTTAAACACCTGATTTGGTGCAGAATACAGGAGCAAGCGGCGCGCTTCCTGCTCCTCTGGGCTTTTATTTTGAAGCACGTGGAAGTCTGAATGTCCCTGAAAATTCAGTGACGCTTGTGCCGCGTGTGTGGAGTGTGTACTAAAATGCTATTCATATTTATGCTCATTTTGAAGAAGAAGAAAATAAACTCCTGCCTGGAGCACGTCAGGCAATATTTGCAAATGATTAACGATTGTGGGCACAAATATAAAGAAAAACTATATTACTGCACAAATGTCTTTAATGAGGATTCAAACTAAGCTGTAATGTGCGTTACCTTCATGCCAGCAGTCATGTTTTTATTATTTTATTTTATTAAAGCAAGTTTTTAATTTGTATATTGGGATTTTGTGTTTTTCAGTCACAGAAATATTGCAAATTTTCTGCACCACCCCTTATGAGGAAAATGTAATATGGCACTTAATTATTATTGTGTATTCACCAGATAATAAAGACCTGGCATATTGCTGATTAACACTGACCTCGTCTATAACAGCTGAAGGCAGATTAATTTCGCTGTCTGTTTGTCTGTCTCAGCCTGGACGGACCATGATCCTCGGCAGCAGTGGCGGCGGCAGCGGCGGCCGCTATGTTTCCAGTCTGCTGAACCCTTTCAGCTGGGAACCGTCCACGTTCTGTTAGATCAATACATGTAATCAGTGTTGATAAATGGGACAAACGCTGTCTGCTGTTTCTCAAGGACATGTTATACTGGAGGTGCAGCCTTTACATTAGCCAGTTTTGCATGAACCTCTCATGCTGCATTATCGCACATCAGATGGGAAAAGAGGAATACCAAGCAGCTCGAGGACGTGAGGAGGGGAATGTCATCATGTGTAATCTGTCGGAGTTTCTTGTTTTAAAAGGCGCTCCTTGGATTTAGCTTTTCTAACCAAGCTACTCCTTGTTTATCACCTTAAAGGGTGAGTTGATCACCCCAAATCAAAACTCCACACTCTTCCCTGTAGTTCTGTTTATCATGTAGATAGATGGAGGAGGAGAAATATGTATTTTTGATCCCTTTAAGACATGAAGCTGAAAATCTAGCATGTTATTTCTGGCGTTCCACATCCTAACCAGCTGAGAGTGTGTGAGCGACAGGAGCGATGAATTATGGAGTGACTTTGTCAAGAAGTTAGACCCCCTGTTCTCTCCATCTCAGGATGAGCAACAGCAAAACATCAGTCATGAAATTCAAATATCTCATAAGGTGGAGGTAAAAAGGGAGAGACCATTAAGGCCAGCAGCCCAGCGGCTTTCAGCATCTTATTCATCCTGCAACAAAAGGCCGAGCGAAGGAGAAGAAGAAAAAAAAAGAAAAGAAAAGGGAAAAAGCAACATAAAAGACTTTTAAGTGGTTCTGCCTGGTGGGTACACTGGAGTGGACAGGGGGGAGGGTGATGGAGTTGACCATTACAAAACATCATGAATGCCCTCCTCAGGGCAAATGGATGAGTAACACATTATACACAAAACAGACGGGGCCGCCTGCACAGAGACGGAGCTTCTTGGAGAAGACATCTTTTTTTTATCCACTGACTTTGTGGTGGACAGTGCTGCCATGTCATATTGTTCACCATGATACTGGGATAATGTTTAATATGAATTAAAAAAAGAATTCATATCGCGATAATGGCAATATCAGTACGCGATCGGTCCCGGCTTCCCGATTGTGTCCTGCACATGCACGAAAAATGGCCCAGTCAGTAAAGTAAGGTTACCGCAAATGTGCCAGTTCAAAATTATCGTGCAATTATAAAACAGGACAAGTTCATGCAAAACATTGGCAGCAAATGTTTTCTTTTTCTGTATATGATCCGTGCGGATTATTGAGGTTTTGAGAAAAAACAGTAAAAAAGAAAATTCCAATTCTGCACTTTCAACTGCAACCGCAAAAGTTCTTAACAAGGGAAGCTGACGGGCTCCGTGTGCTGCATGTTGCATATCTGAACAGTACAGTAATCATGGTAACCAAAAAGCCTGAGGTGATGCCAGCTGGGAATCTGTGTGAGATTCTTTGTGGCATTTCCCACTGCTTTCATTAAACACGCGAGTTGGGAGACAGACAATCCGACTCATTAATGTTCCCTGTTATAAGTAATGGCCTTGCCTGCTCTGGGAGATGAGTGGAACCAAATTATAGCAGAGATCACCCTGTGACACGGCACAGCTACTGGTACTGAGCGAGGGAAGAATTTAGTTCTGCTGCTGCGTTAATTTAGACTTTACACGAACACGTAGAGAGCTCTTGTCGGTGTCCTCTGCGAGGAGTCCGATTAGAGAAGTGCTCGCTGGCTGAACAGCCTCTCCATCTTTAGTGTTTAGTTACTTTTTCTCCTCGGATCGGGCCTTCAGATGAAGCTGTCGACTTCAACCAGATGTGACGGCCTCCCTCGTAGGAGACCCTGAGAGCTGGAGGCTTTATAGTGGATTAGAAGTCCAGCAGAGCACAGCAAGACTTGATCATTGTAAAGCGATCCTCCTTCTTTCCTGACAGTCAACAGTCTGTAGAAGCTCTCCGAGGGGTTGTTACTGACCGCAGCTGTCAACCAATCATAACAAGACGCACTGGTATTCTGCTCTAAAGAAGAAGATAAGCAACCGAAAAACGGGACGTTCAAGGGGGCTATGTATGTATGTAAAACGTCACACTAGACTGCGATACTGATGTGTTACTCGTCACGCCTCTTTTCATTGTGGAACGCCGGCTTGCTATCCAAAATCACACAACGGGGCGGTGCAGAGAAGGGTCTTTGTTGCAGCGATATATTCTGTGTAAAAAGGGGCTACTGTTTCATTCTACAGGAGGCAAATTCCTTTTTGATCTGTTGAGTCACCAGTTCGACTGAAAACTACCTACAGCTTTATAGACTTTGGTGAAGGGTAATTGGAGCCCAAACAGGATGAAGCTCAGGACTCCTGGAGCAAGGATTAGATGGGGAGAAACTTTGAAACCAATCAGTACATTGGAATCCTGCACCCTTCCTCGGGTTTGCTTTGTGTCAGTTAGTGGTTGAAGATGTGTGTGAGGTATTCATGTTTCAGAATTTAAAGCTTCTTTGCAGCAACATCCATGTTTGAAGCATTGTAGTCCAACACAAGCTCTTTGATTGTGTTGATATTGAGCTTCAGGTGATTGTGGTTGCACCATGTGACCGAGCTCTCTGTCAGTCACTACATATATTATATGAGTCTGGACAGACATGATGGAAACTGTGACTTGACTGGTGCGCGGAGGCAAACAACTGCGAGGCGGTGATTCTCGTCTTTAACAACAAAGTGCTCCACAACAACATCACCAAAAATAAAGAGTTAAGTGTAATACACACCTCGTGTGTTTAACAGAGCTATGCTGGAAGGTATAAAGGATCTCTGGGCACGAAACGTCCGCAGAGGTAGTACCCAGTACCTCCGTCCTGATGGTAACGACTGGTATTCACCGTAGAGAGGGTGTGATACATCACTGAGGATTGACCGTCCTTTCCTCACAGAGCAGTGTCAAATTGCGTTGTTGTTGACCCGTAGACATTTTAACAATCCTTGTTGACTGCAGACGGTGAAGAACACCAGGCAGCAATACTCTCCACTTTACCAGACACATTTGTAACTGATCAAATTACAACAAACGAGCTGCATCCTGATGACACGGGGCTTACCGTGATCTGTAACCTTCCCCCTTCATGCCTGGCTCTGGGCCGTGGACTCGGAGTATGATTTAATAGTTCATGCAGTATCATAATAATCACTGATGATGCTGCAAAACAAATCTTTTAAATGGATGAAAAAACATTACGCTTCACTGACCAGCAACAATAAAACGTTATGAATGATGAAGCATGCATTATTATAGATGATCCATATGTTCTTCACTTTACTTAACAAATACAATGATAACACATGATACTGCAAGGATAATTCATTATAAGTCACATCTATAATGTTCTGTTGATATAGTGCATCAGAAAGCTTTATGCGTGTTTGAGTGTAGTCATAAAGCATTATGAGTCTGTTGTAATACATAATGAATGCCCCCATAATGCATTATAGATGTGGTCGTCAGAGAAAGTGTTACTGAACTGTCTAATAAAAAAAAAACAACATAAAAAAGTGATTGATTCTTAGATAAAAGGGGACTTTGGGTCATTAAAAATGGGGCATTTCTAATCTTGGTAAAGGTCAATCCGGACAAATATTGTCTCATGAAGTCTCCAGCAGCCTCCTTTGTCATTAATCTGAGCCCTGATCCAGATTCCGTGAAAGATTTCTCAACAGAATCGTTAACCGTCGTCTCGATTGGGTCGGAAACTGAAACGTTGATATTTAAAAAATCTCAAAACATTTTCGATGCAAATACAATGCGTTTATAATAATTCACATTCAGTGTTTATTTTGTGTAAGTTGTTGTTGTTCTTTCTTAACATGGAGGACTTTACTCGCAAAACGTTCATCTTTCATTTTCAATGTAAATAATAATAATCCATTATCGTAAAATAAAAACAAAAACAAATATTAGAGAAGTCACCTTGGCAACCTGAGAGGAGTAACTTCGATATACAGTAGATACGGACAGTATCTGATTACATCATTCAGATGACATGTTATCTGTTGCTCCCTGGCCGTCGTGACTTTCTTTCCGGAACCCAAAGCTGCACCTTATTTCAGCCGAGAAGCGAGCTGCGCCGCTACAGATGACCTTCAGTCTGCTAATGAAGGAAAAGTGCTGATTGCTGTGTGCTGCTGCGCATTGGAAACACCTTCATGTGCTCTGATGTGAATTCTAAAGCGAATATCTGAAGGAACTTTGGAGATAAAATTTGCTTTCTTTTGCTTTAATGTTAGCAGCAGGGCTGCAGCAACATACTAATTATGAGTGACAGTCCTCAGGGGTATGAAACGCTTGTGTTTAATAAGGAGACAGGTGATAAATCCCCGTTAGCATTACAGGAAATTTCAACACATCCATAATGCATCGTGTTCCTCAACAAACGTGGCTACAGGTCAACATGTGATGTGTTTAATGTGACTTCTCTCATACAAGTCTAAATTACAGTCATGTTTATGTTAAATGAAGAAGGACAGGTGAATAATGAAGACGATGATAAAAAAAAATGGCGTAGGCTGCTATAGCACCATGAAAAGTTTGTGCTAACTATTAACATCTGAGAATTGAGATCAGGTTTCTGTCACAAAACAAGTTTTTTTCTGTGTGTATCTGAGGTAGCAAGGGAAGGAATAATTTACATTTCTGCTCAAAGCTACACAAACACGATATATATATATATATATATATATATCTGCATATTCAGTTATTTTAGAACACGGCTAAGAGTCTACAACCATGCTAGCAGCTCTGTGAGGCCTTACTTAAGCACAGCATGCTCATATGCTCACAAGGACAATGCTAACATCCTGATGCTTTGGTGGCAAAGTTTCCCAAGTTTAGTCTTAGTTTAGCACGTTAGCATGCTAACATTTGTATCACTAATGATTTATTTCAACAATGATGAAAAGGATGTATGCTACGATTGACGACTGCTTGGAGGGTTAGGGTTGAGCTTACGTTGCGGAGAAGCTTCGGTAGGGAACCTGTTGTAGCACCCGCGAACGAGGGAACCCATGTGACCCTACGGAGAGGAGGAAGAAACAGGAAGAGAACAGGGTAGGGTGGGAGGTTGAGGTGTGGTCCTGCTCCTGAAACTCCACCGGAGTCCGGAGCTTTATCTAGATGGATAAACAGCACTTCGCATATTCACAATTTCAGGTTCCATTAGCTTTAATAAATTCACTGTTGTTTGAAAAATGATATTCTTTAATCAGACAGCAAATGTATCGAAGAACTTGGATCGAAGCAGCTCACTTTTTTTAAATGTCCTTTGTGACTCATGGAAGAAAGTGTTCATTCTCTATTCAGTGTGGGAAATTCAATGATTCTGACCTTAATACACAAACCTTTTCATGAGATCGATGGGCAATTCTTGCATTTGATAACAGTTTCAGGCTTTATGCAAACGAGTTATATCTTCTTCTTCTTGTTTTTAACAAACGTTGGACATATTGATGTTTCTTTTTTAAAAAAATCAATATTAACCAAAATTTAAGACTAGCCCTTCAGTGTCACATTGTTTTAAATAATTTCAGACCATCTGGACACCACGTGCTTTGGCAGCAGATGCGTTCGGGCCACTTTGAAATTGAGATAGAATTGAAAAGCCTGCAGCTACCCTGAGAGAACATTTTTGAGATATGGGAATTATTATGCAGCAAGAGCACTTCCCACAATCTGGCTGAGCTAAAACTAACTCTTGTCTTTCCATCACAGGACACACGCAGACAAAATAACTCAAGGGTTTGCTTTAACCCCACTGCCCTCTCTTCATTTCTGAGGCGATCAATTATTTGCCAGTTTATCTCAATGACAAGTGGACCGTCCTCTGCGGGGCTGTGTGTGACTTTTTACAAATAGTGCTGATATGTCTTCTTATGTGTTTCCTGCTCACCCAGAGGAATATCACCACTAACCTGCAGCCTCCTGGCTTAACTCCTCTCGCTGTCTGTCAATAGGCACGGGGAGCGGACCGCCTTCAGAGCCTGAACTTTATAGCATTGCTTTGTATGCAGACAGAGCTGCCAGGAGTTATAACTTCAATAGACTGGAAGTTACAAACGCTTTCGTTTAGGTGTTAAACAGGCAGCGCTTCCATGCACAAATCAATGTTTTAATAAAGGCGTCACTCATAGTGACAAACCCTGAGAAAATAATTACCCAACTCCGCAGTCCCCCTCAGCTCTACAGAGCATTTTAGCCTCTTTCAGCTCATTGTTTTGGTTTTATGGTTCACTCTCACCCCTCTCGTCAGCGTTATTTCCGCAGCAGGCAGCTTTTTTCTGACAAAAAGCTCTGACAAACCCAAATAGGGTTGGACATCCAAAATGCTGCTGCTAAACTACGAACCAGTTCCTCCAAATGTCTCATGTGACACCGATCTTAATTTCTGTCCACCGGCTTCCCATAAAATATAGAATCCATCTTAAAGTTCACCTATAGAGCTCTACATGGTCAGGCACCTGCCTACATAAGAGAGGCTAATGTCACCAGCAGGTCTTGAAGGTCCTCGGATCAGGGTTATGGTGCGTTCAAACCAAAAGTGAATACGATTTTTCGTGCAGCCAGATTACATACAGAGTCAGTGGAAATACGGGAATAAATGCAAATTCATGAAAGCTGAAAATATTCAACTCGAGCGAGAATTTCTTGTGATGCTGTCGCGAAAACCTATCGGCATCATGACGTGAGTGTCACTGACGTCCAGACGCTCAGAAACAGATGAGAAGATCATTGTTGTGGTTTGTGGGCGCCCTGAACTTCATGTGCCAAGCCGTGTGCGTCTGTGGATGATATTATGAACCCAGATGCGACGGCGTATCTGGGACTTCCAGAACAAGTACAAAGCAGCAATCTCTCTCTTCTCTTGATCTCCTATCCTCTTTTCTGGAAGAGAAGGGCAAATATTCGTGGGTTTTATTTGCTTTCGGTCTGAACGCACCATTAGGGTTTTAGTTTTAGGCTTTTCAGGTTGTGGCTCCAACACTCTGGAAGTCTCTTCCTTTGGACTTGAGATCTGTGGACTCCTTTTAAAAGCAGCTTAAGACCCGTTTGTTTAGACATGCCTTCATGAAATTTCTCTAACTCTCTTTTCTTTGTTTATTTTCTGCTTTATCCTGTTTTATCTGTATTAAAATGTTTATGCATTATGCATTATTCTTCTCTTGAAAGGTGCTATATAAATAAAGTTACTTCCATTTACCGGTAAACTAAAAGTTACTTGTGATCACAGTAAGTGACTGTAGGCTGCACCAGTGGTGGTTTATATATTAAATGTGGTGAAGCGGCTACATTAAACAGCAGACCGCCCTTAAACTTTGTTGGTGCTGTTGAAATGTCAGTGAGTAAAATACTAAATCCAGCACAAACTGCAGACGTTCTGCTCTGTTCTGTATCTAAGCTATGTAAGATAATAACCATCTCAGATAAATAATCGCATAAACAGCATTTTAAACAAAAGACAAAAAGAAAGCCGCTTAAAATAACTGAGCTGGTGGCAGTTCTGTTCTTTTAATGTTAGAAACGCTGACTCCTAATGATGCCGCTGCCACCAGGACTATTAGAGGTTTTTGTTTTTTTGTAAACAAAAGAACCCAGAGCAAAAAATATCCTCCCCCAGCTGAGGCTCCACATTCGAGTTATAAAATTGTACTTACAGTGGGAAAAATCATCATGAGTTTTCATATTTTTTCAAAATAATAATAATAACAATAATTTTCTCAATGAAATATGTCTTAAACTGCTGTTTTTTGAATTGGTTTCATCAGGGAAATGTGGACTTATTATGGAGATGAAAACTCAGAGACACGTGAGGAAATGTTTTCGATGATATCGTCCCTTTAATCTGCCGCACGGTAACTCTGTGCTTCTTATGCACACCCAGCTGCGTGTGTGTGTGTGTTTGCATGTGTATAACAAACTCACCAGTCTACCTCAATCACTCCCCAGTAATGTGACCCGTTTAGACTGGAGATTCCTGCTGGGCGGGGATAAAAGATAAACCCGAGTGGACGAACTGGGACAAGCTACACAGTTTGTCTTACACTGGATCAGCACAGACGGTTATGGGTTGTGTGTAGTGGAGTGGTGTGTATGTAGTCAAATTCGAGAAGCTAGACCAGACCAGAAAATTGAGGCACAGATAAACTGACAACACATTAAATCTCCATCTGTAGAAGAAAAACACAAACCTACAATCAAGGAAAGGTGACAAAGAGAACAAGAGAACCTTCAATAATAACAGAATCTGACACCACAGCAGCATATTAAACTCAGGTGATGTCTGTATTTGTCAGAAAACAAATAGTAGCTTGTTATTTTCCACATATCGAGCCCTTGTGAGCTCTGTGTCAGACAGATCAAGTACTGAACCTCTATGACAAGGATTGTTTCTGCCCTCACTGCAGCCTACACTCGAACACATTTTGTCCATTTGAAACAGGAAACAAGAGTCTTTTATTGCTTATTGTAAAACCTAATGTGTGATTGCACCAGGCCTTGAAAGCAAGTTTAGATTTTTTTTATGGTCAAATTTATTGTTTTGGCCTTTTAAACAGGAACCAACAGTACTTGATAATTCATTTTTGAGCTTGTAAATGATTTCTTGTTAACTTTGTGGAGTAAAATTGGAATGAGCAGGTGGTACAGCACTCGGAGAATCATCGGGAGAGTATTGAGTAGCGTTGGTCTAACTGTGTTGACCATGGCCGCATATCTAGCTAGGTGCTAACCTCCATTGTCTTTTTGTGCCTATGCGAGCTTGCTGGTTTTGACAATAAACTGGCTAATGCCTCCTTTACGTAGAGTCAACCAGTTGTCATCCCAGGTCGTCACATACCGACGATTTGTCTTATCCAGATTTGCAAGGTACCGTCACGTTAAGTCTTCCCTGATGCACAACGGGCTCTTAGGGGTCCTTCCCTTTCTCATCTCTGGGTGATGCCCAAAGGCTCGCGTGTCTTATCCTGATGCACAAGGTCTACGTTTCTTTGGTTAAGTTTAGGCACAAAAACCACGTGGTCAGGTTCAGGAAATGACTGCTGACACTTGGTTTCAAATGGGACGCGAACTCCGGTCTCCTGGGGGAAAGTCGTGTGTGTGACCCTCCACTCGACCCTGACCTCGACTCCTCTTGGCACTTTGTCGCTTTGGAAAGTACGTTGCACAATGACAGCTGTTTAAGTCATCTGAAACCGATGCATACATCTTTACATTACTGGTACATTCAACCCTTGTGTGACTCTACCTGACACCGAAGGCTACCTTGTGTGTCTGGATAAGATGCGAGGGGTTGTGCCAAAACGTCGATATCTGACAAGCTGGAGATGAGAACGTGCTGGGATGGTTTGAGTTCTGAAGTTTCCTTGGCTTTGATATCTTTTTTATATTAAAGAATGTCTGTTTTTACCCAAGTGAGAATAAACAGCGCTGCTTTGTCAGTCGTCCCTCCGGTCTCATCCAGACACACAACATATAGATTACTTTGGTTAAGTTTAGGCACAAACACCACGTGGTTAGTTTACAAAAAAGCCTGGTGATGTCTGGTTTCCTGGGCGAAAGTCATGTGTGTGACTCCCATCCTGGATCTCTTTCCTCTCCCTCCTGGGGCGGCCTGGCCGAATGGTTAAAAAGTGCCGTGGACAGCGATTGTCCCAAAGAAATCTGCTGCTGTTAATCCAGACCCTGCGTCCCCTTCTCCAATGCCGATGTTTCTCTCATCGGTAACACGTGTTTCACCAGTAAAGCCGGGAAAAAAAACATAGCAAGTTTGAAGGTGCAACTCTAATCACATTGTAATTAGTGTATGTGTCTTTTGTATTGAATGAAAGAGTACCTGCATCATTTGTATGTTTACCTGCTAATCATTGGCACTAAAGCTGAGCTGTGCTCATGAGAATGATGGTTCTAGAAAGTTTCAAAAGTCGTGTTTTCAGTCAAAGTCAAATAGTTTCAGAACAGATCGTGTCCACACAAAATCCATATGGTCAGATACATTCCTGATTGAACCTTTAAAGCCGAGTGCTTAATCAGCATTATACTTAGGCTTCTAATCAATGTAAAGGTGGGGATGGAGTGGGGGCCAGGCAGCCAGCCTGACGAATTGCAGAGAGCGAGTTGCGCCTGGGCTTCAGAATACCTCACAGCGGCTCGGCTGCCTGACAGGCTTCGCTCATGAATTACAGAGCCGACATCGCAGCCGCTCTCGGGAGAAAAAGTTCCTGCCGAGATGTCGAGAGTTTGCATCAGTTGTTTGTTCTCGCAGACCGTTGATAAAAGCCCATTGCCTTCACCTCCTTCTCTATGACTGCACATTTAGACATAAACGCCTTTCAAGTGCGGGGCGTGTGTTAGGATTTAAATAGCCCGAGAAAGGAGAGCAGAACTTTGTGGTGTGAATGTGCTGGCAATCTGAGATTTCATCACCTTAGATGTTTCATGTCATTACAGCATTTTGCGATTGAATATAGGCAGCGTACAGATTCCGTGTCGACCATGTCAGTCACTGTTGTCAGTCACTGTCCAGATTTGTCATTGTGGCTTTTCCCACCCACACATCACCGAGTCCACTTCGGTGTCTTTGGTCCTGAGAGAAGCTCAGTGATAGAAAAAGCACAAACTGGGGCGCCCGTGTTTCAGAAACCCCTTAGCATGTATGTGTGAGACTCAGGCCACATCAACTATTCATGGTCTGCAGACCTCATTCAGGCATACGTTCAAAGGCAAAGTAAGCAGCAGTCATTATACAGCTTGTACTCATTATGCAGTATTGTACATTGATCCTTCTTTCATTTGCAGGATGTGGACTAGTTTGTATATTAGCACTGCAAGATACTTGGAAAGATTGGGGATTTTTTTAGCGATGCATCATACTGTGCACGCTCAATATGTCATCTGGGAAAGCAGGTCAATTACTGAAGGGATTATTTTTTCTAATCAGAGTAGATAGATTTGTGGTATAAACTGGAATTAGCAGAGCTGTCTGTTGGCAGGAATTCAGTTCTTAGGTTAAATATGCTAATATGCTTCCTGTACAGATGGATAAGACCAGTATGTACCATTTATGAAAACTTTGGATAAATCACTGTGAACTGCTTTTTTAGTGTCCTTTATTTGAACAATTCCAGTAATTGGTTCAACCTAAGCCGAACACCTCCTGACCCCAAATGTCTTACAGTATGATAGAAACCCGAAGGTGTGGCATTTTAGGTTACTGAGCAACATGTGGTTGCAGAGGTACTGGTGGTCAACCTTGTCTCTTACATTTACAGTTATATACAACAAATGTGTAAATACGTTTATAAGGGAAACGTAATCGCTGCCTGGATTATGTTCACAGGCATTATTTGATTGACAGCCCTTTGGTAAAGGTTAAGGAAACTTTTTTTTTGTTAAATGTTGTGGAAAACAAGTGAAATATGTTGTCAGTGAATATTATACTGATATGTTCTGTATCAGTAGTGGAAATAGACAACTTTCCTCCCCATCAGCATTTCCAAGTGGTATTATTGTAAGCGCTGTGGTCAAGCGTTAGCAACATGGCTACTGCTAGCATACTGTCCAAAGCTAAAGCAGCCGTCAGAATTCCAGTGTGATGTAGAAACTCTGGTCTCAGTGCTGTGATAAAGGCA
>JBBPCS010002260.1:0-13750 GCA_037974645.1 Hollardia meadi
ACCCAAAACTGTTATTAATATATAAATCCTGTATGGTAACTAGACCTCTCTGTTTCCATTGAGTGAAAACCCTGTCTTGCAGACCAGGAAGAAATGCATGATTATTACATATTGGGCTGTTCAAATAGGTGTCATGAACTTTAAGGTACAATTTGATCTGTTTCCAAATTTTAAGCGTGTTGGAAATTACAATATTTCCATTGAATAAGGTTGAGTCTATTTTGGATGGGCTATTGAGCAATGCACTTAGGGACGTCCCTTTACACAAGGCCTGCTCCAACCAAATCCACTCCGGGATCTCATCATCATTATCTAAAAGTGTTTCTCTCCCCCAAACTGTATTATGAAGATGGTTAGCCCAATAGTATTTTCTAAAATTGGGGAGACCAAATCCTCCCTCTATTTTTGACTTAGCTTAACACTTAAAAAAGTGTTTTTGTTTTTTTTAGCAATTCTAACTGTCTTATAGTTCCACAAGAATGAGATAACCATTGAATCTAGCTTCTCAAAAAGTTTCAACGGTATGAAGGATGGAATTGATTGGAACAAGTATAAAAAACGTGGAAGTGTTACCATCTTAATGGCATTAATCCTCCCTGCCATGGACAGGGGAAGTGTCTTCCAGAAATCAATATTATGTTTAAGTTCAGCCACTTTCTTTTGCCAGTTTGTCTGTAGCAATACTTCAGGTTTTCTTGTAATAGTGATCCCCAAATACTTAATAGAGCTGTGGGCTATTTTGAATTTAACAGAATCTAAAAAATGTTGTTCTGTGTTGGTAGTGAGAGGCATCAATTCACTTTTCTTCCAGTTTATCGTAAACCCAGAGAATGCACTAAAAGATTCTAGAAGGTTTAATAAAGGTGGAATTGATGTCTCTGGTTTGGCTATATACATAAAAGTACATCATCAGCATATAGCAAGATGTGTTGGGGTTGACCTTCAACAATAATGGGGTTTACTTCCGTGTCCTGCCTTATGCTGCTGGCAAGTGGTTCCATAGCTATTGCAAATAAATAAGGAGACAGGGGGCATCCCTGTCTGGTCCCACGGTGTAACGCTAAAGGAGCTGACAATGTCTGATTTGTGATGACTGAAGCCTCTGGTTTTGCATATAAGATATTAATCCATTTGATAAAATTTTCTCCAAATCCAAATTTTTTTAACTGTTGCAAACATATATGGCCACTCAATTTGATCAAATGCCTTCTGCGCATCAAGCGAGATCAGGCATGCTTCTGTGTCCTGTTCCCTATATATTATGTTAAAGAGTCATCTCAAGTTAGATTGTATGTGTCTGTTTGGCATGAATTCAGTTTGATCTTTGTGTATCATTGAGCATATATGTTTTTTCAGTCTGTTTGCTAATACCTTACTCACTATTTTTGTCTCAACTGGAATAAGAGATAGTGGACGATAGGAATCCACCTCCAGCTTTTCCCGCCCTGGTTTTGGGATTAAAGCTATATTGGCTTTATACAATGTTGGTGGGAGCTCAGATTGAGAAACAGAATGATTAATCATGCAAAGCATCATTGGGCTAAGTATCGCCTGGAATGCCTTATAAAATTCCGCACTGAAACCATCAGGTCCTGCGCATTTATTATTAGGCAGTTGGGTGATTACTTCCTTAATTTCTTCCAAAGTAATTTAGCCTTCCAGTAAGTTGCTGGTCTCCTCACTTAGAGTAGGAAGATTTGTGCTTGTTAAGAATTGATTTAGTGCATTGATGTCTGTCTCTCCTTTTGACTTATAGACTTTGCTATAAAAGTCAGCAAAGCGTTTATTTATTGCCTTGGCATCTGTTAAAATATTGTCATTTTCTGATCGAATCTTATGAATAGCCCGTGAAGCCTGTACTTTTCTAAGTTGTCGGGCAAGCAATTTGTGAGGTTTGTCCACTAATTCAAAATGTTTTTGTTTAATCTGGTCAAGTAGTTTGATTGTCTTTTTTAAAGAGAATGGAGTTGTATTCACTTCTGAGTGACACAATCTTCTTCAGGGTGTGTGGGCATAAATTTGATTTATAATCTGTCTCTAATTCAGTAACAATAACATGTTCGATTTCGACCAATCTCCTTTTTTCTTCCTTATTTTTCCTTATTTGAAAAGATATGAATCTCCCCTAATGACAGCTTTTAATGATTCCCATAGAACTGAATCTGTAACATTGCCTATGTCATTTTCAGAGAAGAAGTATGACATCTTTCCTTTAAGATACGTACAAAATGAAGCGTCATTCAATAGTGAATTGTCAAATCGCCAATTATACGTCCCTTCGTCAATTTTTAGATTGAGGTCTAATGATATGTGGGTGTGGTCATACATAAGTCGGTTCTACTGGACAGCCTCCACCGTCTGCAACAACCTAGCATCAATGACAAACAGGTAGATTCTGGAATATGAATTAGGTACCGCAGAGTAGAAGGAGTATTCCCTGTCTGCTGGGTGTAAGCTTCTCCAAGCATCAACCAAATTAAGATTTTTCAGGTAATTATTTAACATTGCCGCTGACTTACTTTTAACAGTGCAACTTGGGTGTGCATCTTTTGTTGGATTTAAGACACAATTATAGTCCCCCCCCCATAATTAATTTAGACTGTAATAGAAAACTACTGCATGACTGAGGGTAACCTCACAATACTCAGTAGAAATCCATTTTCCCAACTCGTTTGTTTCATTATAGTTATTCATTATAGTCATATCTCCATGAAGCATATCTTACGTTCGGAGCTTCTCACCAGCTGTGCGCTAACGAGTGTGGATAACAGTCTGAGGGAGAATCCCAGAAAGGTTTTAACCAAGGTTTACGAGAAACCTGGAAGTACACTGACGAGTCTACTTTAAAAAGAGTTTACTAAGACAATATTACGGAGTAATATGTGTATTGTACAGGGTGAAGTAAAGCTCTAAAAAAAACTGTGCAGAGAAAAATATAGACAGTATCTTAAAATACAGTATCTCAAAATAGAAGTTAATCAAAATACAGTTAATCAGTTAATAAAAATAAAAATTAAAAAAATTAAAAAATTGAGAATTTACATAATTTAGAGGAAATAACAGAACAAACTATTTTTAAATTAGTGTGCTACTGTTCTTAACAGGTGTAATTTGGAGACTGATTGAAGACATAACATAGGATCTCTCAAACTCTTTGCTAATTTTTTCTTCAAAATGGGAACATCAAACAGTAAGAACAAAACAGGGAAAGATGAAATGGACCAATGGTCCAAATGTGAACTACATGAGAGTGAATTATGGTGATTCATCTGTAAAACAAATAAAAATCTGGGTCACTGAATGTGGGTTTCCAGGTACGGGAAGTTTCAGTGTCAGACAATTAAATCAATTACGAGACAGACTAGAGGGAAAAGAAAAAGAGACGGAGATAAAGAAAGGAAGGGGTAGATTTATGGCAGATTGGAAAGGTTTCAGTTTATGGATGGAAGAAGCATAAAAGAGGGACAGAAAAACACAGGCAGGGACAGACAAAACCTCATCTGTGTCTCAGTGTGTCAAAATGCAGGATTCCAACCTTGACTGTGCTCTGCCGAGAAGACGCCCATCACAACAACATGATGAACCAGCAGCTCAAGTCCAAGTCCATCAGACGGATGGTCCACAGCCGGGGGCACCACCAGCATATAACCTTGATCTTTCCCCATCTCCTGTTCCCCTCATTTATCTCGATACATCTAGATTACGACAACTTTTTGATGAGGACAAGGTCAACATGGCAACTTTGCCTCTCCTTCTCACACCAGGTCTGGTCAAGTGTTCAGAGACAGAAAATGATAATGCTGTCACAGCATGGGAAGCTCATCTGAGAAACAGCTTCCTGAATGGACTGAAACCTGACATTTCCAACATGGTGAAAAGAACATGCATAACCTAGGACTCAGCAAAATTGAGTCTCATTGAAGCACATGCAGTGCATGCAGAGAAGATCCTCAGAGAAGGACAAAGAAGAAAAGGAGATGCTAGAAGAAGAAGAGGCAGAGGCAGAGGCAGAGGAGGATTCAGAGGGGGGAGAGGAGGCCCACATCGTGATCATGGCCGAGATGAGTGTTTCCACTGTGGCGAAAGAGGACATTGGTCAAGAGACTGCCCAAAGAAAAAAACAGTGCAACAGGCAGATTGAACCGAGGAGGCGGGAGCTCAGGAGGGGGAGGAATCGGCACATTTGGCCACACTGACGCACGATGAAAGACAACCTACACATCCGACTGGTAAATGCACCACAGACACATTAGTAAACGATGCTATAACACACTTAGAACAGAAATTGGCTCCACACACACACACACAATGTGGGCACCTATGCAACGTAATCAGCTGATGCATATGAAAACATGCCAACACACACACTTGTAGTGCATGGAAAGAATGTAAAATTTCTTGTTGATTCAGGGGCAACACACTCTGTTGTAAAAGCTGATACCTTTACACCAGCCCCAAAGAAGAGTGGTAGATATGTGAACTCTGTGGGAGCCTCAGGAGAAACTGTTCTAGAAAGATACACCACCCCATTGTCATGTAGTGATGACGTAATGGGCAAATTCAAGCATTCATTTTTGCTGTCAAATTGTTGTCCGATAAATTTAATTAGGAGAGATGTTATGTGTTTACTGGGAATATGTCTTGTTTCGACACCAAACGGGGTCGCTGTTGTTCGAACAGGTGACCTAGGTTTTCCTCAGAATCACAATTTTGTAAAATACAGTGCAGATGATTTGCTGTATGTGTATGAATGGAAGCTGTGCTCTGCGAATGTAACTTCCACTAACACTGCTCTGACTGATAAAGCACACACACACACACACCCTTGACACAGACACAGACTACAGACTACTTGCTAAACACAGAGATGACAGATGGCAGGATTTGGGTCCATGGATAAAAATGTGTGTAAATGCAGTAATATGGGAAACAACACAGGATCCTTTTGTTCAATTTAACCCAGTGTTAAAGGCGTACAGACAGAAATACTCTACGATCCACTTGAACCTCCCAAATAATGATATAATTCAGTTTACAAATTTAAACAAATTAACCTCAAGACTTTAGAAACTTTTATTAACCTCATATATTTCCTGACAGTCCCCACAGCTAGTTGGAACACTGAGCTAAACATTTCTCCTTTAAGAGACTTCTGGATAGAAATAAACAAAAACATCTTTGCCATAATGACCAACACAAATTTACAGCTGATCCAATACAAAATTATCCACAGATTGTATATTACTCAATATAAAATGTACAAAATGGGACTGGCAAAAACAGACACTTGCTCACAATGCACAATAGGCACAACAGATAATTATTTTCACGCATTCTGGGTCTGCCAACCGGTTCACTCCTTTTGGAACTCCGTAATACAAAACCTCTCTACCATCTTGGACTGCAGAATCCCTCTATCTCCACAGCTTTGTCAGGAGACACTTCAGAAATTAACATACCAAATAAAAACAAGAACAGCTTGCTCATTTCTCTAACTGTTGCCAAGAAAACAACTCTCTTAAACACGAAATCTAAAAATTCAATAAATATTAATTTAATTTAATAAATTTGCCCGCCCTGCCTGTCCCCTGCAGGGTTTATGGCTGTGTTTTGGGGCAGCTAGGTTGGAGGGTCTTTCACTTGCCTCCCTGGTGGCCTAGACTGGCCTCGCTCCTCATCACTGTATGAACATAACTTTAATTATTAGGAATTATTTTTGTTATGTAGTATTATTATTATACAATATTATATATATTGTTGATGATGACATTGTGGTGTCATTGTATTACTATCACATGATTGTTATACTGTATATAATATAATGATTAGTATATTGTATTAGATATAACTTTGATGGTGCATGTACAATGTTGTAGTACTATTATCACAATATTTTATTAGTATTATTAAATATATTATTATTATTATTATTATTATTATTATTATTATTATTATTACCATTTCCTAAACCTAACTGAGTATATAGAAGGTTTATGGAACTTGTTTTTATTACCATGTGTCCAGTAGGATCCTTTGTGCTGAAACAGCTATACTTTGCAAAGATCATGACACTGGGACATGTGGTTGAACTGTCTGTACCTGTCTGTAGTGATGAGGTGAAGCCTGAGAGCACAGTGCAAAGTACCGTTCCGTTAACAAGACGGTTGGAGACCCGATCACACAGTTTCCTATTATATGGCACACCTGATGTGCACTCCTCTCTTGCGCTCAGCATAGCATTTTTCTAGCAGTTTTTAGACATGCATTAAAGTTAAAATATTCCCAAATTTTCAGTGCAAGGCGCAGGAGTCACACAGCTTTTTCTGTTATTTACATTTGCTGGTGGTGCACACAGCGCACACGCACCAAGCTGTTTTGCTGCTGTTCTGCTTTTCCAGTCATTTTTGAAGCAACATGATGTGTTTCTGTGTGATCGGGTCTTACAGTGAAGGGTTTTACATGCAATGTGGCTGTGAATGTTTTTGTATCTGCTATAAATCCAAATGTTCTGGATAATTGTTTTTAATGTAGTCAGAGAGACTTTTGATTTTTTTTATTGTTTTCTGGACTGCTGTAGAGTTAGAAAAGATCTTCAGGCTGTTGTATAGGAAGTATTTTCATAAATACAGTAATCAGATTTGATTACAGTTATTACCCTTACAGTTACTAGAATGATGTGAAAACATTCATTAGTATTTGGTGTTATAAAATGTGTTATGCTCTGCTGAAGGAGACCAACTCCTTTTTGGATCTTTGTTGACTTAAAAAACGTGTCTGTATTAGGCCTATTTCAGTTATTTTTTTTCTCCTTTTTTTTGTTGTTGTTGTTGTTAGTTGTTGTTATTGATATGAGGAAACAAAGAGCATTTGAAAATTCAACTTCTGTCTGTCTTTTCCTCTGTGTCTCTCTCTCTCTCTCCCTCTGTACACTGCTTAGCAGTAGAATTGGCATTGATTGAATGAATGATTGGTCTGTGATTTAGCTGAAAAATGTATCATTTATCAGGATTTTAGTGACCTATTTTTTAATAAAGGTTAGGGGGTTGAATTTAACCACCTTCAGTTGTATGTAAGCACTTTTTTCATTTAACATTTTAGTTTTATGATTAAAAAGTTATTATTGAAGCTAAGAGTGTAAGAATTGCAAAGTTGTTCTCTGTCTATTTGTCTTCATTGTGCTTTTTTAAATTGACTTTGAAAATATTAATGTTGTTATTCATACTACTACAACCAAAGAAACTGTGGATGATTATGAAACTACTAATTGCCAACAAGAGTCACGAATATCTGAATGTAAGCAGTGGCCAAAACACTGCAGCAGAGTCCAGTTGTCCACTATATTTGCACTGAACAAAAAAAACCTGCCATACTGGTGAGCTTGTCTCACATGGCTATCTCCACACTTCATTGTATCGTTGTGCCGATCCATCCTTTTTATTAAGACTTTCCTCGCCATCTGCATTACTCACTACATGCTGTTTCTGTTGTTGTGTCACATGTCGATGGGGTAATGGAACAACACACTTGTTAAATGACTGGCTGTTTGTGTGTCACTTGTACCATGCTCCATTATTAAGGGATATTAGGCGTGGGGTGCAGGAGGCAGGACACACCAGAAATAAAATGGCTTTTATTTTATGAGAAATCACAGAATACAGCTTAGATAGCTTATATCTGTCAAGCAAAACCCACGTTCTCACAAAAGAAGCGCTTCATCCTAGTGCTCCCCAGTGTTCTGCCAGTGCTTTACTGCTAAGAAAAAAACCCTATAATGTGGACATGGGCCCAGTCTGCGCTGACATATCACTAGCCTTTGCAATGCAGCCAATCAGAGGACAGCTCCAGCTTGACATATTGTGTACAAAAGGAAAACATAATGTGTGAAACTAACATCTGCTACAAGAAACACTGCGAGCCATGAAGCTGACTGCTGTGCTGCTCTGTTCTGTCCTGCTTCTCTCTGTCTCTGGTGAGTTTAACAGCACAAAGTTATTATCTTAAGTTATTTTGTATCACTAAACTACACTTTAAACCAGAAACAGTCAGCTGAAAATGTAGGACATTTCCACTGCTGGTGTAATTTTCTTGGAGATTCTATGTGATTTTCTAAATATGAGACACAGCATAACAAAATAAGACAGAATAAGGCATACCACTGAGTTATAGTCTACAAAAATGAGGACATGAAAAAAAGTATTGTAAAATGATGAAATAATAAGGCCCTGCGTTTTTAGAAGATAGGCTTGTAGGACATATTAAGAGACAAAATTATTCATTGAGATGATGTTTTTTTATTTTCTGAGACTAGTATGAAAGAATGATTACTATCTGTGGTAATCACAGTGAAATACAGGGTTAACCTTAACTTGCCAAAAAAATAATGGCACATCTTCATGATCTAAAATTGGTCTTTTAATTAAAAAGAAAAGAAAAAAATTTTAATTAAAAAAAAAATTAAAAAGAAGACAATAAACGTGTCTAGACCTGTGACAGGACATATCTTAGCTCACTTTTGGTTTCTGGTAAAACTGTTTTAAGCATCCATGCTTATTTTCCAATTACATAGCACACAGATAAACTGACACTGATATATAAATACAGTTTATTAGCCTGGAATTTAGTCCTCAAACACTTTTTTGCAGTTAAGGACTATAGGGAATGCATTATGTCAATTATAAGTGCTGTGCAGCAGTAGGTAAGCACTGGGAATTTTAAGGACGAAGAAGGCTAATGCTGACTTTCTGTTGCCTGTAGGTGGCGTTAGGACTATAACTGATTATTTTCAGCCCGTTCTCATCTCCTGCTCATCAAATATCAATGTTTTGTTATGGCCCCTCATGTCCCATCCAGATGCACAAGGTATACCCTTTGGTGTCAGGCAGTGACGCACCAGGGTTTAATGTCCCTGCAATGTGCCTGCCTTGTAGCCAGTGTAACCTGTCACTTTCCAAACACACACACGACTTTCACCCAGGAGACCAGAGCTGGCGTCTCATGTGAAACCAAGTGTCACCAGTCATTTCCTGAACCTAACTACATAGGTTTTGTGCCTAAACCCAAACGTCACAGATTTTTTCCTAAACCTAGCTATGTGGTTTTTGTGCCTGAACTTCACCAAAGTAACGTAGACCTTGTGCGTCAGGATAGGCCGGCACGTCATAAGTGCAAAGGTGCAAAGATGCGTGAAGGCTCAGAGCCTTTGCGCATCAGTTCGAGATGCTTAAGGGAAGGCTTAGCGAGTCATCCGGTGAAGCCAAAGGGTACCTTGGCATCTGGATATGACACGAAGGGAGCATGACAAAACGTCGATATGTGACGAGCTGGGATGAGAAAACATTGGACAGACAGGCAGAAGCCAGACATCATCTCACAAAACTCGCAAAAACTTGCAAAATTCACAATAATTTAACCGTTGGTGATAAAAGTCGGGGAAAAAAAATTACCCATCATTTCACATGTATTGTCAAATATCAATAAAGATCTGTTGAAAAATTAAATGAAATAAAAATGTTGTCCACACAAAAGTACAAATTACAGCAAAATATTGAATATCATTGCAGACAAACCATTTGACCTATCTGAAACACTTCATATGTGCTATCTTGAGAATGTCCAACCCAATGTCTGTGACAAGTTACCACAGACATTCTCTCGTCGTAGTACCGTATTTGAATGAGAGCTATCGAGCTATCGATGTTTATTGATTTATTTGAACTTCTGAATTTACAATATTGACTAGTGTAGCAAACTTTTGTCATATGTCAGTGGATATGCTGAAAAAATTTCAGCTCTGTAGGACTTGCGATTTGTTTTGATTTTTTAAAATTTTTACAAAACATATCCCAAGCTTACTTTCTCTCATATGACTATGAGTCCTAATTGACATGCACATTCCTTCAGGCCATGACTCCTATCAAACCTGTGAAGTTTGGGACAGGTTTGAACATGTACAGTCAAGTTACAAACCATTTTCTGTTTCATGGTGGAACATGAAAATTTAGTGCAACACCATCGAAATTTGCAGTGTTGCCACAAACACGCTGTTCAAAATAGGGGGTGCTATGTAGCCCACTGACCATGCCCAAGCCCATTCACTGCAAAACTTTGCAATTTTCGCCAATACTGACGACTGTGCCGATCTTCTTGAATTTTCACATACCCTAAGGCCCTCAAAATGTGATTTTCCAGCAGAATTAAAATAACCTCTACAAAATAATAGGTTCCTTTCACCTCTGGTTCCAGCCCTGGCACCTTCTGACCTAATAAGAACAAAAACAAGGGCGTCCGCCACAGACAACGCTGCTTGGACCCCTAATAACCAGACCTGCAGTCAAATTAGTGAAAATACATTAAATAAGAAATGTTGTGCATACAGTACACATTACAATGGACTGCAGACCGATCTGAACACCATTCAAAACACTTCATCTCTATCTAGAGATGTCTTTGTCAATTTTCATAGAATTTAAATGAAGACTTCAAATCAAATCATCAAATCAAATTTTATTTGTATAGCGCCAATTCACAACAAAGTTATCTCATGACACTTAACATGTAGAGTAGGTCTAGACCACACTCTTTATTATCTCCAAGACTTGCGGAGATATAGATGTTTACTGATTTTGCATATTTTGAATAATATAGAGTGACAGACTACTGAATTGACCATAGGTTGCAGTGAGGCAAACTCATAATTTCGATTATCAAAAATAATTCAGCTCTAAGAGGGGGTGATTTTTTAAAAGTTTGTAATGTAAAATTTTGAGTTGTTGTAATAAGCTCACTTTAATCAACCTTTACCAAGTTTTAAGCATTGGCTGAGACGACCGTAGATCATGCAAACCAACATTTTTTGGTAATGCAACTTAAGAAAACACATGCAAATAGAAAAAAACATGTGTAAATTAACGTATGCAATATTAAATTTGCAACTATTTGTGACTCAATGTTACTGAAGTCGACTGCTCATCAGTGGATTTGGAAAATGAGCTCAAATGTAAGTTACTTATTTACCATTGTTTATTTTACCATTGTGATGGCATGATTCAGATATTTTTGCAGATCTTTGCTGTTAACCTAATGTAGCCTTTTTCTTATTATTAGCCTGCCAATTCAAATAATCTGAGGAAAAACACACAATAATAGTTACGTTGTGAGTATCTGCATCATGTTTGTCTATTTGGTTGTTACAATGTGCAGCAGGTTTCTGCTATTTGATTGCATTGTATGAGTGTATTCTCGTTGTGTTGTGTGTGTTTGCAGCACATACTGTATGTAAAATGGAAAATGGACTTGCATTTATATAGCACCTTTCAAGTCTACCGACTTCTTGTAGCGCTTTACAACATTTGTCACATTCACCCATTCACACACATTCATACACTGGTGGCAGAGACTACCATCTAAGGTGCCACCTGCTCATTAGGAGAGGTAACCATACACACATACACTCAGACACTGATGGCAATTTGGGGTTCAGTATCTTGCCCAAGGACACTTCGACACATTGACTGCAGGAGTCAGGGATCGAACCACTGATCCTCACATTCACATTGTCACATTCTTAATTTGCTTGTGTTTTGTCTATTTGCATGTGTTTTCTTAAGTTTCAGTATGTTGAGCTTGCATGGCCACCAAACTAGTGGCTGATTGGCCCCAAATTTATCATAATCAGGAATTACTGTGCCGAATGTTCATAGAAGTGACTTTTGCCAAGAAATGCAACTCTTCCTGTTTTGACTGCTAATTAGAGGAAGTTTTTCCTTTATAACTTGCACATGTTTAGGATTATTAAATATTTTAATAGCTCTTTGTCATGAGTTGCCATAGATTCTATGTACAAGGTTTTGTGCAGATTGCACAAACAGCCTAGGAGGAATTAGAAAAAGTAGGTTTTCGCAAATTTCACAAATATGTGGAAAAAAAATTGTAGGCGTTGTTGCATGTGTGGCCTTTAGCCCCGTCTGCCTTGGACCGCTGATGAGAACAAAAACAATAATAATAACACTGGCCATTTTGCTGCACGGTCCCTAATGAGGCGATCACAAATACAGAAAGACCAACATGTGTGTGTTTGTGTGCGCATATTTTTGTTGCCTATCGGGGACCTTTTCTGGCGTAAACCTCAACCTGAGGCAGATTAGGCAAGACTTGGTTATGGTTAAGGTTAGAGTAAGGTTTGG
The DNA here is from genome assembly GCA_037974645.1 of Hollardia meadi. NCBI lineage: Eukaryota > Metazoa > Chordata > Actinopteri > Tetraodontiformes > Triacanthodidae > Hollardia > Hollardia meadi. Next base: position 12,183 of record JBBPCS010002260.1, read on the forward strand.
GTTAGGCTGTACACAATTAAGTCAATGCAATTTCCTAACGAGAATAGCTGTGCAAACCTGTGTGTGTGTGTGTGTGTGTGTGTGTGTGTGTGTGTGCGCGTGCGTGTAGTCCTGTCCCTGGAGTATGAGACTCGGGCTCAGTTTCCAGACAGTGATGAGGCGAGGATGCCTGGAGGGCCAGAAAAAGAAGCTGTGGCTGAACCCAGAGAGGTGAGAGTGGGGATGATCTGATTCTGTTTTTTTTTTGGTTTTGTATTTTTCTTCAACTGCCGGTTTACAGATTGAAAAATCATTATGATGATAAATTATTTATTCTTCCATGTATTCAGTTTAGCATGGCATCATGACCAAACTAAACCAGTTCTTTTACTCTTACTTGAGTTGCTGAGTTTGGCAAATATGGGCTAGAGTTGTCTGCCTTTTCTCTAATAAATTTGAACTAGATGCTACTTCGCTTGTGGTGTTTAAAGCTCCAAATATAATCCACAGACCTTGTTGTGAGCATTTTCATGTAGGAACTATTTTGTTTCTACCAAAGCACTTAGCACCACTGCGCAGAAGGAAACGTGCATCTACTCATGCATTAGAAGATTGTGCTAGTGACAGGGTGTGATCATTAATGGTAAGGTGACCAGATTTCTGAAATGAAAATTTCCAGTTCGGCAGTCAATATATCATTAAAATATCCAATGTTTTTATCTATGAAATAAAAAAGGGGGACAGTTCCGGTGTCATGTATTTTGACCATGGGGACCATGTCATAAACTGTTAAGGCCGACTGATAAACGAGACGAACTAGGTAGCAGTCTTAGCCCAATGACATGGAACCAACCATTGACTTCTAAATGTCAATGCACGGAACACAGTTCTTATTTTAGAAGCCATCTAAAATCTTTGGCTTAGCCACATATCAACGGATCCCCCAGAGAAGTAGAAGAGAAGTGATGTGAAGCTGCTATAGCGAGCAGCCCCCTCTGTTGCACAAAAGAAGCACAACTCGAGACGTCTGCCCAGTCTGTTTTTAATTCACAGTTAACAAGACTAGAGGTGCATCCCATTTTGCATAAATTGCATCCACGTTTCCCTCACTTGCATCCTTCACCTTCAAGGAAACCAAACGAGGAGCGAGGAGAGAGGAAATATATTTTAAGAGAAATGAGACGTTGTTTCCTCTGAAGCGTCACGTGAAGCGACGTCCGTTTCTGATGACAGTTGATCAATACTGAATCAGCTGATCACAGCTGGATCAGCTGTCAGTCAGCTTTAACAGCTGTAGAGACTTATGATGGAACCATTTCTACAGTCAGAATGACTTCATATTATTTATCTGTTATTTGCATCTGTATTTATTGATAAACTGACTGCGAAATAATTATTTAAAAACCAATTATGATTATGATGACATTTTAATAGTTATTCTTTTTATAGTTATTATTATAGATATTATACATTATTTTCTCAGCTAAATGTTTCAGAGAAAATGTAAATGACGTAACACATCAAACCTGACGTTCAGGAATGATCAGCCTCACATGTGACTGAATGAAATGACGATAAATGATGTAAAA
>JBBPCS010002261.1:0-13750 GCA_037974645.1 Hollardia meadi
TTTAATTAGTTATTTGATGCTATAAAAAGGGGCTGAAACCTCATGATTGACAGCTGAGCCCTGCTCCTGATTGAGTCAGGTGGGTGTATGGGCGGGAACTCGATACTGCAGCTCCACCCCCGATCACTACTGCACAGACTCTGGCTCCAAATGACGTCACCAGAACCAGATGGCAGCGCTCGTATCCGGGATATTTTGGCTTCATTTTTTTTTTACAGTGGGAGGAAGTGGAGATGAGGCGGCCATCTTTATTTAGGTCATGGGTTTCCCCACTCACTGCCATATCATCGATTTATTCAACATATAAATCGTCTGTAAAGAAATCTGTTGTAATGTAAACAAACAAATAAAAACACTTGTTGCATTGTAAAAAACTGTCAATTATAAATAAAAACTGTTGAGTTCTGCTCCTCTCATAATGGTTACAGGTGTGGCTGCAATAATAATTCTGAATACAGTATGATGAAAAGTCAATATTAACAATCTGCAACACACTGACAATAACTTAACGTTACTTTGCCAACGCAAAAGCCTGGAGAACAAGCGAGCTAGACGGCAACGTTAGCCTAACATTTTTAACACCTAACATTTTTAACGTTAAATATTTTCTCAAGGTTTTCGGGTCTGTGCTAAATTAACAATTTCAACTTTTCACACCCACCCCAGTCCAGTCCACAGCCGGAGTGAAGAGCGGCAACAGGAGCGATAGAATCAATGATTGATCTTGATATTTGGCTGAAGGCTGGGGTATGAATCCGGCTCTAAGATTGGTCGAACCCTTCTTCTTCTTTAGTTTTTCAGCAGGCTAGACGCTGATGCCTCTCGTTGTCAGACTTTAGTTACTGCATGTGCACATCTGAACAAGACGTCACCAGCGTGTTGCGTAATTTAGATTGACCGATCGTACACAAAATGCATATAGGTTGGCAGGTCTTCAATAACACTTAATGTGATTCTGAGTTCGTTTAGACACTTTACATGTAAAATTTGCAGGTTGCATTCAAGTGTAAACAGAAATCCCACAAGTGGCTCACATTTCTGTTTACAATAAAAAGAAACAAACTATGTGTTTAGGGTTGACTTAGGACCTCAGAAGTCTTTTTTTTCTTTCCCGTCTTGAAAATGTAATTTCAACACAGTGACTGAGCACAAATGTGGCATTTTTGTTATTTATTTTCTCACTGAACGAGTCCGCCCGGTCTGACAGTTCAGACCTGCTGATGTTCCTCGCCAGGGCTGAAATAGAAATTAATAATAATAATTTCACATAAAATAATTAAAATAATTTCTCAACCCTTCCCCCTTTAACAGAGCCGGGGATGACACAAGAGCACTACGAAGCATTACAGCATACAAACTGCGGCCTTTAACCAAAAATGGAACATTCTGATCCTGTCAAAGCTCTTATTTATATCATGGCTGTGGAAGTGATGGCTTCATATTGTGCAGTTTGTATCCACATAAAGTAACAGGAAACATTTGTCCTTTATCCTGCACTATTTACTAATTCCCTTCGTATTTCTTTACAGCAAATGCAGCAGCTATGTACTACGGGTACTACATGCTTCCTGATGGGACGTTCTGCTTGGCCCCGCCTCCCCCAGGGATTGATGCCAGCTCCTACTATAACAGTATGCCCTCGGGTGTCATGGCTCCCCCGACATCTACTGGGGCTGGGCCTAATCTGGGAACTACCCCCACCCCTCCTGAAGCTGCCGCCGTGGCTCCATCAGCTACAGCCCCCTCTCACGTCACCACCTCTGCTGCTCCCGCTGTTGCACCAGAAACCAGGTAGGAAGTAATATCATTGTATAATAGTTTTTGTATTTTGCTTCATCAAAAGTCAAATACTACATTTCTCTCATCTTGTTTAATTTCCTCCAAAAACAGCTCGAAACCGGAAGCTCAAGTTTCCTCACAAGCAGCAGCCATCATCCCCCCACCGCCTGACATCCAGCCCGTCATCGACAAGCTGGCCGAGTACGTTGCACGGAACGGCCTCAAGTTCGAGTCCAGTGTCCGTGCCAAGAATGATCCACGGTAAGTGTTCTGACCAGACATAAATCTGTTGGCCCAGTCAGGTCCCGGTTTTAGGAACTCTTATGTGTAACTCAGACGCTGCAGAACCTCTTCATCATCCTCCGGCTCATCTTTTATGAATGCTCACCTCTTATGTTATACACTATGTGTTCTTCCTTCTGTAGGTTTGACTTTCTGCAGTCTTGGCACCAGTACAACACCTACTACGAGTTCAAGAAGAATTACTTCATGCAGAAGGAAGGAAAAGGCTCGTTAGAGGTACTGTGAGCTTCATATGTGTGCAACCACGATTCCAAAATAAAACGGAACGTGATAATGTTTCAGATCGACCTCCTCCAGTTTACACTTAACATTTCTGTCCACATCTTGACACTTTTGGGCAAAACTGACCAATACAACCACCACATTTCCAGTGCTAATGGTGCCGCCACAGTGTCATCACAGCTGCTACAGGATCCTATAAATGATAAAAAAAACTGTGATCTGAAGCGAATACACGGCTGTCATGAATATGAGTCAAGAGGTGTTTTAAGAAGCCGATTAAGTAAATTTGCAAAACGAAAAGGTCAGCGTAATCAGGCTTGTATCAGTCAAACTAAAATAATAATAATTAATTATTACAACCACAATTAATTAAATTGAAGAATAGAAAGCTCTGTTTGCACAAAGTTGTTGGACCAACAAGAATTAAGAAAATTGGCAGAAATGTGTGGCTGTAGTTGTGTTGGTGTGAAGAAATTACAAATCTAACCCTGCGTAATATGAAAATGACCCAACAGACAACATTTTAAAACTAATTATTGTATTTTTTAGTTTGTTATACTATCTTCATTCCTGCAATCTTTATACTCCATCCCGGCAAGTCTCCTGTCATCCACCTCACCTGGATGTGTCTCTGTTTGAGAGAAGAGAAAAGGTTGTCAATGCGTTCGGTGCACTTACAGTCAACCTTGAAATTGGCTGCTCTTTGTTGCTGATAAGCTGGGACCTGCCATGCTAAAATCAGATGATCCAAAATATTCAAATGAGTGTGAGAGTGACACGGAGAGCAAGAATCACTAAATTGGCAGAGTGTTGTGAAAAGGTAGATCCAGCACTCTGAGAGGAAACCCTGGGCCCTAACGAGTCATCCGGTCTTCCACCTTCAAGACTTTTAAGGTTCAAAATTCAGTCGGGCAGTTGCAGATTGCAGCATCACTAATCACTATTAAAATCTAATTATTTAAATAAAGTGATTCATTGATTGATTGATTGACTGCAAACTTTTCACTCTTCATTGTGCTGTGAGGTTTCTACTCTGTTTACCTGCATCTGATTGTGGTGTATCAGGACCTTAATGAGGCATCCCGCCCAATTAGCCACCAGACGTCTTGCTCCTCTGAACAGCCCAGCACCGCAGTAACCAAACAAACTCCCTGTAGTTCAGTAAGAGATGATTGTTTCCTGGGAAACTCTCCCCGCGGCCTTCAGGTGCTCCAGAATATCGCAGAATGTTCTTTATTCTGGTCTGAGGTAATTTATGATTTCCTCCCAGTCTTTGAAATCCTGCTGGAGAAAATGAGTTTTGTTCATTTTGTGAGACCTTCACACTCACAGCTTATGATGGTGGGAGGATATTGCACACGATGACCAGCTTCTTGAACTGTTTCCTTTTGAAAGAAGAGAAAACTAATACAGTTTGTAGACTGATTACTTGAAGTGTAATTTAGTCATCTTATGATGTAACCACCAACGATATGGCTCAGTTTGGTCAGGAAACATTTAAATGTTGGGTGTACATAGGGCCACGTGTAATGATTATTTTTATAAACGATTAATCAATGAATTGTTTGTGAAAAAATGCTCCTCACAGTTTCCCAGAGCCCAAAGTGACATCTTCAATTTGCTTCTTTTGTCCACAGACTCAGTCATGACAGAGAACATCAGCAAATCTTCACATTGAAGAAGCTGAAACCAGCAAATGTTTCCCCTTATTTCTTGAAAAATGACTGAAACTGTCAATCGATTATCAAAATAGTTGGCTACAAATTTTTTAGGGATGCACGATATATATGGAACCGATAAATTATTGTACTGATTATTATCGCTAATGAAATTATAGCCAAGAAATCGAGCTGATAATGTGAATTTCATGGACTTAAGCGCAGCATCTACACACTGTGATACTGGTGGTATGACCCGTTAAAGGACTCCTCAAAGCGCTTTACAACACTCGTCCCATTCACACACACACTCACACACTGATGGCTATGCCTTCGGGGGCAATTTGGGGTTCAGTATCTTGCCCAAGGACACTTGGACATGCTGACTGCAGGGGTCGGGGATCGATCCTCCCATCAGTGGTCCCCCCTGGACGTCAAACTGCTGCAGCTGGTGGAGCCAGTGTGGACGTTTTCAGAGAAACTAAATCTGAGCCTCTCTTACCCTCAGCTGTGCATTAAGTAAAGGTTAGGAACTTCTTTTTAGAATCCAAAAATGTGAAATGATCGGCCATGAGAAGCAGCTGTTTATCAGTTAATGGTATCGGCTGAATGGTATCGGCTGCTGATAAGACAGCATCTCTAAGTGTGAGCATGAGTGTTTAATGCTTTAATTTAGCTTATGAATGGACAGTGGACGAGGGACGCTTCATATATATTCTGTGTACTGTTATCTAAATCTGACACACTGCACAAAATGAAGGTAACTATATATCAGACAACTCCTCCAGCATAGTTCATGTGAACAACCCTCGTCTTTTCTCCTGGCTCTTAAGAGTAAATACACCATTTAAGAGTTGAGGGCAAAATCCACCTTTTTGAAAAGAACCTGCCAGATCGTGTGTCTCCGCTCGAGTGTTCGGTCATCTGTTACATTCACAGAGTGTACAGAAATTCATATTATCAAGCCATTATCCCTCTCAGACGAGGAAATTACATGTGATTTGAACAGTCAAATAGCTGGGTGGGTACACAGATGGATTAATGCCTCTTACATAATATGCTCATACACTCACATGTATGTATTTAAGGTGTGTCGAGTCTGCTTTGTGTCAGAATGAGAACGTTTTGTGTGGAGCGATTTGTCTTGTGACGAATCACAAGACAAGTGCGGCCCATTATGACACGGCGCCGACTGCTCCGACGAGCAGCCGCTCGGCTTTTCCATCAGGAAACCTGTCCCGTGTTTCTGATTGGTGCTGTGGGTAATGGGATGCAGATATCACTCCTTTCAGTCGGTGCCATTATTTAGAGTTTCAAAGTTAATGAAAAAAAAAAGGGAGAAAGGACTAAAATCAGTCAAAGCAGACAGCTGCAGGGCTGCTGGCTGCTTTGCATAAGCATCAATAACATCTTTAAAAGCTTGAGAATGTGGCACTTTTTAACAGTCCAAATCATCAAAACATTTATCTGCTTCCTTTTCTGGAGAATTCTACTCGGCTGTTTATCCACGAGCAGATGCACGTTTCCTTCTGCGTGGTGGTACAGAAAGAAAATAGTTCCTCCATGAACCCATTCTTTTAACAGTTAAAATGATGCTTTCAATGTGCTCTGGCAGCTAATAGAAAAGTGACGTCCTGCTACACCGACTGCTGCAGCTCATCTTTAAAAACAAACATGAAAATAACACTTACACGGTGTGTTTTTGGCACAAGATGTCAACGGAACCTTAAAAAGGAACGCATTTCAGCCAATCAATAATAATTTCACATGAGGTCAAATTTATGAGAACATTATAAGGAGGGGACGAGTTGAAAAAAGGTAATATTCAACAAAACACCTGAATTTGTCTGCTGTCAGATTATCCCTGACTGAATCAGTGCTCGGTTGGATTTATTGCTGTAATCTGACAGTTTGTTTTATGCGGTGAAATGATTTACAGTGACGGTGGTTACTGTTGAATATATGTTTGAAGTGAGCTGACAGTGTGGAGCTGCGCTTGGATCAGTTATTGGTAATGACATTTTTCATTTAAAATCCCTGTTGAATTTGACCGTTTGGCAGCGCAGAGTATGAAACCCTTCTGCCAGGAGGAGAAATGCCTTTTAATGTGTGCATGTGAGTCGAGGCATGTAAAGATTCTATAGGCTCAGCTAAAGGTGTGTGTGTGTGTGAGCATGATTAACTGTCAGCTGAGGAGTGAGTTTCCTCTTTCTTCTTCTCCTATGAGCTTTGATTTTTAGACTTTTTTAGGACTTCCACTCTCTGCGGTCTCGGTAAAGTGCCTTCAATTCCAGCTGAATAGTTGGAAGCTTCCTTTTGATTCTTCAGACATGGTAAAATGTACCTCATGAGGTTAGTTTTTCCCCTCTTGGGGTATTGGCTTTCATACCATCTGCAGTTCATATTTAGTAAAGCAGCTAACAGCACCTGGTCCACAGGTTTCCTTCAGAGGGCTTCTTGTTATCTGGCCTGTGCACACGAGGCAGCTCGCAGGTCTTTGTGACGATACTGATGATAGTCGTGACGGACCATACGGTGGGATATTAAAGAGCCATTAAAAAGTGTTTAAAGCTATTTAAGCAGCTAATGATAGTCCCCAAAAGAGAGGAGATTAAAATAACAAATAATGCTGAAATCAATTGATCCTGATTATTTAAATAATGACATAATTTGCCAACTCTCTGAACAACTGTTAAAAATAGGGGTTTTAGTTATATGAGCATTATTTATCTACTGCATCGCCAAGACTCTTTGTTTTGGGGGTTTAGAGATTTTCACAGAAAAACAGAAGGAAAAAAAAGATTAGATTTTATAGATTTTATGTTCGATGCACCCAAAAGTTATTTTTCCTGCTGCAAAAAGACAGTTAGAAAATTCTTATAATATAAATCAGCTGCTGATTATACGACAAGTAATTCTCTTTAAAAATGAACATCTTGATGAATGAAAGTCCTCCTGCAGTCAGAACTGTTTGTCTTCTTGTTCCTGAATGTTGGAGCTTCACTCTGTAGAATAATGTAGTCCGACACTATAAGGCTGTTTTCACATTCATACATTTTCTGTGCTCATTTAAAAAAATTTGATTTGAAGAGGCGGGGCCTACGAGCGTGATTTGTGACATCACCAATCCTGGTCCAATATTCAGGAGACTCAAGTGTGATGTGGAAACCTGAAGCGTCCAGGTCACGAACACTGAGGATGGACTTTACAGTGAAGGTCGAGCGTTTGTCAAAGGCCGATATTATAACGTTAGTTTGTAGCAGGAAAAAGCCGATATCACGGTCCTGCGTCCTGCCCAAGAAAAACATTTGAGCCAACGAACAATCTTTGACTTAATTAAAAACTGGAAGACTGTTGAACTGAATATCTAAGTGATAGTAATAAATCTGGATCACTGAAAGTCAAACTCAACTAATTAATTAATATGGAACTAATCCAAGCTGATTAGTGATAACTGATTTTATTCATTTTTGAGCTGGAGGCTGCGCAGTAAAACCTCCTAACACACCTCCAGTAAGTGTTCCTTCATACATGTGAGGAGTCTGAAAACAGAAATTCTTCAAATTTGGCACAAACATTCACTTTGACTCAACGATGAACAGATTTGATTTTGGTGGTCAGAGGTCAAAGGTCACTGTGACCTATGAAACAAATGTTTAGTCATATCATAAGAATTCATACACTTTCAAACAAATGTCTAACAGGATAATGAAGATGAATTCATGACATTTTATATCCAAAAGGTCGGGAACAGAAGGGAGATTAGATTATTGAGATCTTCTGTGCTGTCGGGTTCAACATGTTCTTCGAGTGGTTGTCGTTGAACCGTGTGACCAAGCTCTCCATCAGTCACTACATATGTTGTATGAGTCTGGACAGACATGATGAAACTGTGATTTACTGGTGCGTGGAGGGATACAACTGGGAGGCAGTAATTTTAGTTTTTCTTAAATGTGGTGGATGTTTGTCAGAATCCTCCCCCGTGTTGTATTCAAAAGTCGGTCACATTGCTGTGAGTAGTATGTGTAAGAGGAGGTCATGTTGACATGGGAGTGAAGCAGAGACCTGCCAGTCATGTGTTGCACAGCGAATGAAACGCACATATGGAGTGTCAGAAGAGAGGACTTGGCTTGAGAGACTGCTGCCGTGTGCAACTTAATAATTCCCGCTGTCAGATGTTTTTCTTACTCCTCATTACTGAGCAGGGGCAGCAGTCGGGTGTAAAATGTCATTTTTCTGGTCTGCTGACCTTTTCTGTTGTGCTCAGCAGCTCCACAGGCCTCCTCGACACAAATGTTGAAGTACTGTAGGATATCCATGAGCTTGGTTCCTCCACAGCAACATTTACTGTAGCACAGTCAGAGATGCTGCAGATGAGTAACTACAGTAATTAAATTCAGCGCTTTCATTGGAAAGCAGCAGGTGAGGTGATATTACACAGTGAAGAATCATTCACACCATGAAGGTCTTCTCTAAAGACACACAACCAGCTGCTCTCATTGTTTTCTTTTCAAAACGTTCGAACACAATGAGAGTACATGGTGTCAACGTGAAGGACAGCAGGTTGCATTTTCAGCTCCATCTGTCTAGTCAACTGGTTTACCCTCAAAAAAAGTTCTGTGGCTTCTACAACATGTTTACTTTTTAACTGAGTACACTGGAACTTCACACTGAATATTTTCTCTCTTTTCCTTCATCCAGCAGGAGACAGGAGACGACGATGATGATGACGATCAGTCAGACACGTCGGTCAACGAGTCCAAGCTTACAAAAGGTAGGACGCCAACACAGGAAATACACAAACACACGGTCACTCCCCCTTCTTTAGTTCAGTCATTCAGTAAATGAGATGCAAAGCCTTTGGGTCAATATGTAAGTATACATGCACATATTTACTCCAGTGTGTGTGTGTGTGTGTCACATGCTGCCTGTGTGTCCGCTGCTATTTATGCCAGCAATTTGGTTTGGCGATATGAGGCCAGAAATGTCTGAGCAGAGATGAAAGCATGTACTTACCACAGTGCTGGCTGCAGCCATAAACACACACATATATGCAAATTGAGGCACGCATTCACAAAGACGGGTCAAGGAAAACTCATAACTATGTGGAGCAGTGCACGAGGAAACTATTCCAGCCTTCCACGAGAAGCATCAAGGCCTTATATTAAGGTTATTTCTTTAGGGAGTGAGGCACAACATCTAGACTTCAATCTCTACAAGAGCAGACATGTTGGATTTGCAGAATGTGACTCCATTGTTGCTTATTAAGATCTGAACAACTGCTTCATGGCCGTCTCCACTGTTCGTCTTCTGCATCGTGATCAGGCTCTCGTCCCGTCTGTCTGTTTCTTTCTATTAAACTGTCTCTCTCCCCTCCTCCTCCTCCTCCTCCTCCTCCTCCTCCTCCCGTCTCCATCTTTTTTTCTCTCTGCCAGATCAGACTTTTTTTCAGCCCAATAACAACTTAAAACCTGCCCAATTCAGTAAAAACCAGCCCAAATCATAACCTTGCCAGAAACCAGTGTAAAAATATAAAACCATTACATATGTAATAGAAAACGCATCATAAACACACAAGGCTTCATCAAATAAAAAACCCACGCTGCTGTCATCACTCGCAGACTGCAGCTACACAGCTCGCCAATCGTTGAACTCTTACACTTCAATATATTGACTTTGATTTGTCCAGTGTCGATGATAATGATGTCAAAGGTTTTCCCTTACTGAAACTTGTATCTTGTATTTGGCCATAAAATTAAACCACCTTTGGTAATATTGTTATTATTATATATATATATTATATATATTGTTATTGTTATAGCCCAAATTTCATCTATCAGCCCGAACAGTATTGTTCCTCCCCTAATGCGATCAAAAGTAGCCCAGTTGGGCAGAAAACCGCCCAGTCTGGCAACACTGTCCACCTCTTTATCCCCCCCCTCCAGCACCTCTTTTCTTCCTGCTCCTGAACTTTTTCCTGCTCTCATGGTTAAGAAGTCTAATTGCTTTTGTCATCTCATTGTGAATGTAGTCAATGTGACCTGTCCTGAACACGTCCTCTGAATCTGAATCTGTGAGAATGTGTTCTCACTAAATCTCATGAATAATAATAATCTCCTCCTGCCCCTCTGTGCCACCGCAGCCTCGTTTGCCCCCATCTGTTTTGCCATCAAGGCGAAGGAAAACGACATGTTGCCGCTGGAGAAGAACAGAGTGCGACTGGACGATGACGACGACTCGGACGAGGACAAGGTCTGTTTCAGCTCGTTCTATTCAACTTGTATTGATCTGACTTGATTTGGTGGGAAGAGAAGACTGATCCTTGAAAAAAAAAAAATACCATCCTTGTTTTGTTTTGTTTTTTGCAGTTGCTGGAGGAGCAGGGGCTGGAAGCTGTGATGGGCGGAGATAACATGGCTGACAGGGAGCCTCCTCCCTCTAGTGCACCAGAAGAGAAGAGACCCTCCCTCAGTTTGGAGGAGTTGGAGGCAAAACAAGGTAACATTATGAAATATGAAGATATATTAAGACCAATCAAATGAAATAAAGACTTTCACGTTGAAACATGTTCTGTCAAGATTATCATGGCCAGACAGATTTACGATAACGATATAATCGCGATATCTATGAAAAAATAAATGAGTCAAATTCATCTTTGACTTTGTTAATTGTGTGTTTTGTCTCTTCTGAGTGAAGTCTGTAACCAGAAATGTAAAAGCAGAACAATTAGACTTAGTGAAGAGTGAAAAACAACAAGATAAACTGATAAACATCCACGAGGCCGAACATCTGTGCTGGATTATTTACATGATATTATCATTTGTGCATTATTGGCGTTTTCAATGCCCATACATCGTGACGCCTCGACTTTTATTTACCTGTTTGTCAGTTTTTGCATTCAGACAACAGTCTGCCTGATTCTGCCTGTGTGATCGACAGAAAGTTAATAAAGCGTCTGCTGACGGTTGTGACGGAGCTCCTGTTTCTCGGCTCCATGCCGATTAAATGTGGGCGCGCTGGAATTTAATTATTCCTCTCAGCGTCAGCGTTTAAGTACAGTTGCTTACAAGACTCCTCTGTCACACCCACTGGCATGTCGTTGCCTTCTGCGCGGCTGGAAGAGAGGACATAAATAAACCCATTGAGTCTCAATTATAAATTCTCTGGTGTAGCCTGCAGTAAGAGACGAGCGGCGTAGTACAGCTAACAACAGCCATATATCTCCCCAAAGGTCTGATGGAGATGTTTTTGTCTCTCTTTTGTTCAGTCGCGGTGTAGAATATTACACACTGCCTCGCCATAGTCTTTCCTAAACTAGAGCAATACATCAGCCACTTTGCACTAAGGAGAATACATTCAGTTATACAGGCATATTCATCCACGCCAGAATGCATACACACAAGAAATTATTCTTTGGCCTACAAGAAGTTCACACTCTGCTGGCTGTGATGAGGATTTTTAGGACCTGTCCTGTTCCAATAAGATCAGTACTTAACGCCTCATGCACGATGTGAATTTCATCTGAAAGGTTAGAGTCACTTTTCTAAAATTATGACTTTATTCTTATATAACTGCCTATTAAATTCAAAAGTGATGGGCTGTTTTACTGGAAGCTGGAAGATTTGCTCCTAAAGTCGATTAATGGCATCTTGTTATACTTTGACTGCAGTCGTACCTTGTTAGCTTCAAAACATCAGACTGCTTCACCTTCCTCTGTTACGCCTCTCTTGCAGTAATCAATAATCCCTTTGACCCGACTTGTTAACCAGACGCAAAAACCATCTGTATCAAAGGTGTGAAAATTAAGATGTGTGCTATCATCATATGTCTGCATGAGTTGATCAATACTGACTACATGATTATTAGCTAAAATAATTCATTCACAAGGCAAAAAAAACAAATTACAAGAACAATAATACAACATTTTACAAATGTTACTGTTGAATCTTTTATTTCTGTATTATTTTTATTTATTATTTTATTGTTCATCTTTGTGAATTTAGCAGACGGCCCTTATTGTAAGCATGCTACGCTTTATCATGCTAATACTATAACAGTCTATTAGCCCACTGTCTACCAAATGTGATGGTGATGACCAGCACTGATTAGCTGACTTTTTGAGATTTAAAGGTATATTCTGTTGGATTATTCCTCAAAACAATTAGTGCTGCGAAATCCCTCTTTAACAGGAAGAAATAAAAATGAGCAACGTCTGCGATTATTTGGATTATTTGATGTCTCTTTATATTTGTGCTTTGAAAGAGGCTTCTCCAATGATTGAGTGATTAAAATGTGTTCAGGTGGAGAGGCCATGGAGGTTGCTTACTAAATGTTTCTGTGCTTGTGTTTGAGGGAATGATATCTCCTACTATACTTACATTACTGTATTCTGAAGCAGTAGCATGAGGCGGCAGAGCTGAGACACATGACTGAGGTGCCGATCCAGCGTAGGTCTTTAAAGGCACCGATTTCAAGAGCTCTCAAAGAATCTCAAAAAATAGAACAAAGGTGTCGTGATCTCCCTTTGACCGCAAGGACAGCTGCCTTACAGAGGCGGGAAAGATGGCCAGACGGACAGTTAAGACAATTGTGTCACTTTGCAGCATCAAGGGGGTCTAACAAGTCCGGTTCAGGTTCAGTGGAACGGTCTCAGAGTGTAACGTTATCTGTGAGCTGACAGGCGGCCAGAGAAAGAGGCTGGAAAAGCCTAATAAATAGCCGACTGAATTGACTTTGCTGTGTGGCAAAGTGGCTGTCAGTCAGCTGGCCGAACTCCATCAGACAGCAGGAGAATCTGAGGCAGACTGCAGAACCCTAATCTGTATCGATGGGCTGGAAAACAGCCACACACTCTAAATGCAGTTTCCAAAGATAAGTACATGATTTGTTCAGGTCGCTGCAAACATTTCCCAGTGGATGTGCATGTTTAATAGTGGTGGTAGAAGGCTTAAAAAACCAGTGTATTTTAAATCAATGTGGAGATATACTGTAAATTAGTGGTGGGGAAGAAAATCCATACATCATGGTGTCCTAATATTTTAGTGGCATGGACGCAAAGTATCAATCTTTTATCATATAATTTATTAATATTGAATATACTAATAAAACTTTTTGGCACTAGAATAATAAAATCAATTGTTTTTATTCTCAGATTCCCCTTCTGCTGCATTGTTAGAAATGCCTGTGATCGTCCAGTAGTCCACACACGTCTGCAGTCGGTTAACTGTGGAGACTGTAATAATACAAACAGTTTGTCAGGTGCATGCAACCGTTTTATTACAGCGTCGCTCAGTGTGTCGACCTGACAGTCTCATTTTCCTGCAATAAAACCTAAGTGAGATGAACATACTGAAAACTTAAGACATAAAACAGACGATATATCATTGAATCGTCAGCATATCACAAAATAATATCGTATCGTGAGGCGTCTGGTGATTGAGTGACTAACAGATGAACAGGCTTTTGTTTTGCACGTCATGTGAATTCATATTTTTGGCTTTAAAGCAGTTATAGTCAATAGTTTCTTGATAACAATGTATGAAAAGACATGATATAAAATAAGCAGTGTTAAAATATAAAAAAAATAATCGCCTGACTCTGCAGCTGTAAGGAGTTTTAGCTCAGTGTGTAGCTGCCCAGCACGTTTTCAGCCTCAATTGGCAGCTTTACCATCAACATAAACAAACTTCCTCCCACTGTACAAAACTACGGATACGAGCGCTGCCATCTTGCTCTGGTGACGTCATTTGGAGCCAGAGTCTGTGCAGTAGTGATCGGGGGGTGGAGCC
>JBBPCS010002262.1:0-13745 GCA_037974645.1 Hollardia meadi
ACATGTTAAGTGTCATGAGATAACTTTGTTGTGAATTGGCGCTATACAAATAAAATTTGATTTGATTTGATTTGAGGAAGACCCAAAGGCGACCTAAAGTTCAGACTGGCAGCAGATTTCTTCACATTATCCTTCAAAATGTCAACATAATCTTTCTTCGTGACCCCATGCACCCGAACAAGGTTCCCTGTGTCTGTAGCAACAAAACAGCCCCACAGCATTATGCTCCCACCACCATGTATTTTTTGACTATTATTTGTAGGCCTACAACAACATAGTCAGGTAGTTTTGCAAAACCAAGTTGCCTGCTCCCTAAGTCTTTTATTTGATGTGTATATGACGACTGGAATTATTTTAACCACAGATGGTCTTCCTCAGGTAAAGAAATGAACATACACCTGAAATTTGTGATGAAATGACAAAACATCTCCTGCCTTGACAACATTCCTAGTCTAAAATATGAATTTTATACTCTATTAGTCAAGTCTCGTCAAGATTTTTTTTAATGACATTATTTTGCTTGTTGTCTCCTATATTGTTTTATGATTTGACAAATAAATCAGCAAATCATGTGCATAACATACTGTTTCTGTTAAGTCAAAAAGGAAATATAAAGAGTGTCAACATGATGTTCCAAGTCCCAGTTATCATCACAGAGCCACAGATCAGCTCCCACATACAGGTCTATCACATTAACACAACAATGACAGAAATGACCAAATCAGTCTGTTATCTTTCTGTCTCATATGTCTCATTTCAGATGACTCATTTAGTATATTAAATACAGGTGTCTTCACTTTTACATGAAGAAAACCATAAGTGGTGAAACATTATCAGTCATGTCCACATGAAATAAAAGTAGTTTGTTTCTATATTATGTGCATAATTTGGTCTCTAATTTTCTGTCTCTCTTCATTATGCTACATTTGTAAACATGATGAGTTAAATTCTCACTGTTAGCTGAAATATTTTCATAGTGAAAAGAAATAACAGTGTTGATGACACCTATGTATTGTGGTGTATGTCAGCATGCAGTTTCACAAGCTCTCTTAGCATTTAGTCTAAAAAGTAAACAGAACAAGAAAGGAAATATTCTTATACCTATTTTTCCTTACGAAACAGAAAAATACAACTGTTTCCCTCTGTAAGATAAAGTTTCTCTCTTTTACCGAAGTAAGAACAGCTTAATTGTCTTCTTAACTCATGTTAAAGCACACTTCATTCCAAAGACAAGAAAGAAAAAAAAACTCACCAAAACTGTCTTGGTTTGTCTTTCCTCAATCACCTCTGGTTTGCTCAAAATACAACCCAAATTCCAAAAAAATTGGGACATAATGTAAAATGTCAGTAACAGCAGGATGCAATGCTTTGCATGCAAAGAATACAAATCCTTCTTAACCTAAATATAATTGAATACAGTACAAAGACAAGATATTTAATGTTAAACCTGATAAAGTTTATTGTTTTTTATAAATATATGCTCATTCTGAATTTGATGCCTGCAACACATGTTAAAATAAATTGGGACAGGAGCATTTTTAACATTGTGTTACATCACATTTTCTTTAAACAACACTCAGTAAGACTTTGGGAAGTGAGGATAATAATAGGTGAAGTTTCTGGTGGAATTCTGTCCCATTCTTGTTTAATATATGACTTCATTTGCTCAACAGTCTGAGGTCTCTGTTGTCATATTTTGCGCTTCATAGTCTGCCACATAGTTTCAATGGGGGACAGGTCTGCAGGCAGGCCAGTCTAGTACCTGTACTCTTTTTTCTCTGAAGCCACACTGTTGTAAGGCGGCAGCATGTGGCTTCATTGTCCTGCTGGAAAAAGCAGGGACGTCCCTGAAAAAGTCGCCGTCTGGATGGCAGCATATGTTGTTCCAAAACCTGTATGTACCTTTCAGCATTAATGGTGCCGTCACAGATGTACAAGTTACCCATGCCATGGGCACTAACACACACCCATACCATCACAGATGCTGGCTTTTGAACTAGTAACAATCTGGATGGTTCTTCCTTTTCCTCTTTAGCCTGAAGGACACGACTTCCATTATTTCCAAAAACTATTTGAAATGTGGATTCATCAGACCAAAGGACAGTTTTTCACTTTGCATCAGTCCATCTCAGATGAGCTCAGGCCCAGAGAAGTTGGCAGCATTTCTGGATGTTCTATGGCTTGCGCTTTGGATGGTAGAGTCTTAACTTGCATTTGTAGATGCAGTGACAAATTCTGCTTACTGACAATGGTTTTCAGAAGTGTTCCCAAGCCTATGTAGTAAAATCCTTCATGGAATAATGTAGGTTTTTATCGCCGTGCCGGCTGAGGGATCGAAGGTCACAAGCATTCAACATTGGTTTTTGTCCTTGCCCCTTACGTGCAGAGATTTCATCAGATTCTCTGCATCTGTTGATAATATGATGGGTTGTAGATGGTGAAATTGCTTTGACAAAAGTTGTTCTTAAACTGTTGGACTATTTCCACGTGGGCAAATACTAGTGAACCTCTCCCCAACCTTGTTTGTGAAGGACTGAGCCTTTTGAGGACGCCTCTTTCATACTCAATCATGATACTATCACCTGTTACCAATTAACCTCTTTACCTGTGGATGTTCCAGTCAGGCGTTTTTGAGCATTCCAGAACTTTCCTAGTTGCCTTGAACGTGTTGCTGGCATAAAATTCAGAATAAGCATGTATTTACAAAAAATCAAGTAAAAAATAAAAACAGTCAACCAAGTGGACAACCAAGAGGCTAGCAGGCCTAACACAAGAAATAACACACTAAAACTGAAACCATGACAGTACAACATTAAATATATTGTCTTTGTCCTGTTTTCATTTGAACTGAACTGAAGAATTAGGAAGTTATCACATTCTGTTTTATTAAATGTTTTACAGAGTGTCCCGAGTTTTTTAAAACTGAGTTTGTACATCCTCAATTCACCAACTCTATTTCACTGTTCTGCTGCTTGACCTCTCTCCTGTCCTTCTCTGCTGTGTCCTGTTGTCCCTGAAGTCATAGTCCTCATCGGAACCATTTTGAATCACCTTCATACTGTATCCCCTGTCTTCAAACTGGCCTCCGCTGGTCTCAAAGGCAGAGACACTGTCCAAGTCCAGTCTGGTGTTCAGCCATGTTCCCGGGATTTGAGCAGCAGAGCCCGGTTGAGCTGATCTCCGTTGCCTGCTGTGACTTGCCCTTTGATCTGAGGTCGCTATCTGGGAAGACTCAAGTCAGCTGTAATGCCACTAGCTCCACCACAAACTAACGTCCAAAAATAATTACAGCCCAAGATAACGACAGCAGACAGGAGATACCTTCAACTTCTGTCCATATTTACAAGTCGCCACTTTAACACAAAAGACACACTTACTGCTTTCTGTCAGCTCAGTGTCAGCACGGTTCTCTGATGTACTTAAGAAATGGAGCCTGCTGCACTGTGTGCTGTTTTTCAGACATCTGTGAGTATTCGTTTCTAGCACTAAATAAAAGTTGCTGCTTTATGACGCGCCAAAGCGTACACCAGAGCGCACATTTGTTGTTGTATGCTTTCGGGTCAAACATATGACGATCGGTGCATTCACTTACAATCCGTAAAAATGCTGTCTTGTTATGTGCTGCACCCTAGCCCATCTAAACTTGAAAAAACAACTTTGTGGCATGAGAGCGTGAGATTTCTGTCAAATGCATGAGTCTCATGCTCATTGCTTGAGAGTTGGGGGGGGGGGGGGCACAAGTAACCACAGCCTGAGTATTAATTGACCTCAATGGATACATAGCTAGATACCTGGTAGCAGTAGGTATTTGCAACCAGATTTAGCACATGGCAACAGACCCACACAGTCCACAATAAAGTGTGTGAATGGTTCACTCACAGCTGGAAGCGGCTACAGTGGTGCAGGCTTGACAGCTTGATTCGCAATTCCTGTCAGCTGGCATGCATGACAGGTTATAATGTATGTAGACACATCCCTTTTAAAACGTGACCAAAAGAAATGCTTCAAGATGTTTAAGTACGCTTTCCACACACCGAAATGCCCACACTCATGATGTGCCACTTTCATAATAAAGGGAACAAAACTTAACTGGCACCACCACCTGGAAAATATAATTTCTCACGCCGTCGTCACCCACCGGAACTCTTTTTCTGAACAACAACTCATTATGCAAAAAATATCAAGTGGCAGCACTACTTATCTCTGAGACAAGCAAAACATGCTTGAATACTTCTTTCAAGGAAGCATCATTATGTTGCTCCTATACCACGTCACTGTGTGAGAGCGACAAAGAAAACTCAGACAGGAACGGGACCTCCAAAACCACATCAACACTGTTACTGTCAGGTGCCATGTCAGTACTCGATTTAGCCATGACACGTGTAACCACACAGGTTGAAGAGACCACTGGCAATGCACTAGAGGTTTCCTCAGACACAAAACCAGATGGACAAGTCCATTACCACTGGCCAAGCCATTGCCCAAAATAAAGTGTATACCTTCAATTGGTACGCCAACAGCCACCTCACCCTCAGCTAGCTCAAAGTCCAGAATCATCTTGTGTAGAAGAACAGGGAGAACATTCAACCGCATCCCACAACTGAGGACACTGTTACCAGTATAAGTCTCCCTTGACGAAGGCAAGACAGAGTAAAAGACAGAGAATAAAGGAACCAAATGCACCTGTGTCCCTCAGGATTGTTACTGGGACTTTCACATCACTTCCTACCAGTGACACAGAACCTTCTCGAATGAAAGGAGCATTAGTTTCCCAAACATCCGGTTCTCCAGTGTGAGGGGTAAACACCTCAGAAACACAGCAGTTCTTAACAGACGCAGCAAAGGCAACAGGCTTAACACTAGCTTTCCCTCCCTTGTGTTTAGCCATTAGAACAGCACAATCTGCCTTTCAATGTCCTTTCTCATGGCAATAGTTACAGATATTGCTAGTGTCAACATTTCCACCTGCTTTAAAGACGTCAGTCGCAAATAGATGCAAAGCCTCCTCCAGACACTGAGCCATATTCACTGCCCTTAGAGCCTATTGTCCATGAACTAAGACCTGCAACACCAGCTCGTCAGCATCGTCCCCTCTCATTCAATGACACAATTGCGACACATATGGGACATGAAGGAAATCGTTTGGCACAGCAGTCAGAGAGGACAATGCCAGCCGCTCAGTACCATTCCCTCACACAGCCACATACTTCCTCACCCATCAAGGTCACACCACAGCCACTTTTTGACGACAAAGCCAACATGAACGAAGTTGCTAAGTACTTAGGACGCAGAGAGCTCATCAACTCAGGGCTCATTAAGTTCGATGATTGCCCTGAGAATTACTGGGCATGGAAATCTTCATTCAGGAATGCCATTGAGGGGCTGCACCTGGCTGCCAGTGAAGAGCGGATCTCCTGTCAAAATGGCTAGGGAACCAGTCTGCACAGCATTTGAGGAGGATTCGTGCAGTGCACATAAATCATCCTATCCTTGGCCTACAGAAGGCTTGGGAGCGCCTTGAAGAGCACTATGGCGCTCTAGAGGTCATAGAAAAATCTCTCTTCAGCCGGATCGAGAATTTTCCAAAGATTGGAAATACGGATCCAGGTAAACTAAGAGAGCTTGGAGATCTTTTACAAGAATTGGAGTTGGCCAAGAGTGAAGGTTACCTATCAGGGCTTACTTACAAGAGAAGTGGATCACACAAGGCTCCACCTGCTAGACAGTAATAATTCCATCGTCACCCCTGTCACATACAGTGAGCCTACACACGCACGCACGCACGTAGATTTTGCCCTGTGGGAAAAAAACTAACAAAAAAAACAAAACGTGGTTAGCGTTCAAAAGCTACCTGGCCAAGTAATCAGAAATTACATATTTTTTGGCATCGTTACCTGGCTTTAAGGGCCTTTGGATGTTCAATTCTGATTTCAAAGCAATCAATAATTGATGTTAGGCGAGGAAATTTGGCCTTCATCACTGGTGGTATGGTTTGTGTGATGCACTCCCTGTCTGGCCAGTGAATAAGGAAGGTGATCTTTGCATACAGAAGATTCAGCCAACGTTGAAATATGTTGTCGTTGGTCCAGTATTTGGCTCAGCAAAGCAATTGATGGATTCTGGCGTAGCTTGAGCAAACGGAGGAAAAGCTGGTCCTCGGTAGACAATTGAAAAACCTTGGTTGGTGACTTGATGAACTGAACAAGGTAATGATGAAGACAGTCAAACCCTGCCCAGCTGAGCCCAGTCATGGCCCTGCATGCTCTCTTGTTGCCTCGAACAGCGTTCACAGACAATCACTCCTTAGACCAGTTCTGCAGTGCAGCATCTCGTTCACTTCTGGCCTCATCTCTCTCTCTCTCCTGAGATTGGCTACCTCTATGGCAATTGCAACCTGCCCCCTGTGTGAAACTGGCCTGTCGCTCAGTGCACCATCTTCAGTGAGCTCAGTGGGAGAAGCTTCAGTGGGCTCAGTGGGAGAGGCTTCTGTAGGTGTCCTTGTTCGCCTTCTTTTGGCTGACAGGACCATATTATCAACACCAGCCTCTCTTTTCCTGGCATTTTTGTAGCGCCATAACCTTACTGTGCCTTCTGTCAATTGCTGCCGATGTGCAAAAATAGATGGGACATAATCCGGATGCTTGCAGTCATTCACATGGAATCCTGAAACCAGTAGGGTAAGTGTAAACCAAATGCAGATACTGGTTCAAAAGAACTTTATATAGCTTTGGTTAAATGCACTCATTTAATATGTAGTCATAAAGTAATTGAGGTACCTTAACACATAATAAATGTTTTGGACTATGACCCCCCCAAATAGCTGATACTTCACTCAACAGTCAATAGTCACCAGTTCTAATTCTGGACTATACAATTACACATCTCACAAGTGAATAATGTGTATTGCTGGAATAGTTTGTAATGAACAATTTATTGCTTAATTTAATCCATGACGATTCGATTCCCTATAGTTTTATTATCATGGCATTAATGCAGCATTTGGACACACTTTGAATTTGGATTATTATGACGATAACATTAATCATGACATAAAATCACTTCAGGGAACAGGCAGGTGAAGCCTTTTTACTTGGTACCATAGACTGTATAAAATTTACTGTATCAACTTTTATACAGTACCTATGTTTCAACAAACCAGGGGAAAGGCCAGCTGCAGCCAGTGCTAGCGAGCTAGCTGTTAGCTAACTCTTTTGTTACAGGCTAACATTAAATTGGGATTTTCATGGCTTTTCAGTATGTTCTATGCACTGCCCTTTCAATGGAGCATCAACATTCACTACTTTGACTTTTAACATCATTAACTAACCTATAATAAAGTGTTTGCCACATACATAAACGTATTGACTGGCCGGGTCCCACAGTTTACGGTTTTCATCCTCTCTGCGGATGGCCTGAAGCCACAGATCTCTTCTTTTACTGTCCTTCGCTCTTTGGGGAAGTAAAGAAAATCGTAAACCAAGGGTTTTTTGGTTGTTTGTTGTGCAAAAGTTGTGCAAAAGTTTTTCCACTTTGCCAACGCACTTTTACAGTGCTTGTTTTCACCCAAAAGGGGGCATGGCCGTTTTGACAACTGGGAAGTGACGCATGCCTGCTCTCATCTATTGAGGAGCGTAAGGCTTTCCTAAAAGATAACGGTATTTGTTTCAGATGCTGCTCCACAATCTCTCACTTAGCAAGAAACTGCAAGGCAGCAATTAAATGTAGAGAATCTGACAGTGACAATCATATTGAGGGCTTCATCCAGGGCCACCCCCTGCACCCCCTTCAACCTCCTCTGAGCATGGTGGGGAAGGAGAAGTAGAACTGGTTCGACAGCAAGTCACCTCAAAATGCACCGAAGTCTGTGGACTAGGTAGGAGTGGAGGATCCTGCTCCAAGATTTGCTTGGTAAAGGTTTATCCACAAACCGAGTCAGAAAAGGCAAATAATGTCTTTGTAGTTCTCGATGAACAGAGTAACCAGTCATTGGCCAGATCTGAGTTCTTTGACCTCTTCTGCATCAAGGGTTCACACTCGCCATACACCCTCCACACCTGTGCAGGTTTGACAGAAATGTCATGGAGAAGGGCCACAGGCTTCTTGGTGGAGTTCTTAGACGGAGCAACAAAACTGTCACCGCCAATGCTAATTGAGTGCAACAACATCCCAGAAGATAGAGATGAGATACCAACTCCCGAGATAACGCAGTATCATTCCCATCTCAAGCCCATCACTCAATGCATTCCTCCCCTCAACCCTGAAGCTGAGATTCTTTTGTTGTTGGGTCATGACATCCTCCAAGTCTATAAGGTGTGTGAGCAACGTAATGGCCCAAACAATGCCCCCTACGCACAGAGGCTCGACCACGGATGGGTTGTAGTGGGAGACATCTGCTTAGGGACCGCCCACAAGCCTGCAGCAGCGAGTGTTTACAGAACCAGTGTTCTTGACAGCGGACGTCCTTGCTTTCTTAGTCCATGTCCTAACCGGTTCCATGTCAAGGAGAAATACAGTGTTCGGTCTCCAGACCAAGAATCTCCTATATACGACACATCTGTCTCTGAAGACTGCATCCTGGGAAGTACCATCTTCCAGAGGTCTAAAGAAGATGACACGGTTGGACTCTCCATCGAAGATAGGCTGTTCCTGGAGTTCATGGATAAAGAAATGTTCATGGATGACACTAACAACTGGGTGGCACCACTTCCATTCAAGACACCCCGTCAGCAACTCCCCAACAACAGGGATCAGGCACTAACACGCCTCAACTCTCTTCGTCGCTCAATGGAGAAGAAGCCAGAGATGAAGACGCACTTTGTGGCATTCATGCAGAACATCTTTGATCGTGACCATGCCGAGCTTGCTCCTCCACTGCAAAAAGGACAGGAATGTTGGTATTTACCAATTTTTGGTGTATACCATCCTCAAAAGCCTGGTCAGATTAGAGTTGTCTTTGACTCTAGTGCTCAGTACCAAGGCGTTTCTCTTAACAGTGTACTCCTCTCTGGTCCTGACTTGAATAACAGTCTGTTTGAGGTCTTGCTGCGCTTTAGACAAGAGCAAGTCACTGTTACTGTGGACATTGAACAGATGTTCCACAGCTTTGTTGTTAAAGCAGACAACAGAGACTTTCTACGCTTCCTTTGGTACAATGACAATGACCCCAGTAAGGACATAGTCGAGTGCCGCATGAAGGTACGTGTGTTTGGAAACAGTCCATCTCCTGCTGTGGTGATATAAAGCACTTTGTGGAGAGACAGTTCTATGTCGATGATGGACTCCTGTCTACTCCTACAGCTGCCAGAGTCATCAACTTAATCAAGTGGACACAGGAGATGCTTGCTGCTTCTAATTTGAGGCTGCACAAAATTGCTTCCAACTGTCAGGAAGTTATGGAAGCATTTCCCACAGAAGACTATGTGAAAGGACTTGGATCTGGATGTTGATCCTACCCCCCTCCAACACAGCCTTGGACTGAGCTGGGATCTAAGGAGAGATGCATTCACCTTCCGTGTAGCACACACAGAGAAGCCCTTCACACGCAGAGGTGTCTTAGCTACTATCAACAGTCTATTCAACCCTCTTGGGTTCGCTGCTCCTATCACCATCCAGGGAAAGTTTCTACTCCGAGAACTCACAAGTGAGGCCCTAGATAGGGATTCTCCTCTTCCTGGAAAAAGGGAAGCCGAATGGACTGCTTGGAGAGATTCTGTGCAGGATCTCAGACAATTGGAAATCCCCAGACCATATGCTGCAACAAATCTTTCTACAGCTCAGAAAGAGCTTCACATTTTTTTCAGATGCTTCAATGAAAGCCATAGCAGCAGTTGCATACCTACGCGTTGTTGATGAAGAAGGACTGTGTCATGTCGGGTTTCTCATTGGAAGGCAAAGCTAGCCCCACAGTCAGCTCACACCATACCCAGGTTGGAATTGGGTGCTGCTGTCCTTGCCGTGGAGATTGCAGACCTGGTGACAAGTGAGTTGGACCTTTCACTACATACTGTGAAGTTCTATACAGATAGCAGAGTGGTCCTAGGATACATCTGCAACCAAACAAGATGCTTCTATGTATACGTCAACAACCGTGTGCAGTGTATAAGGAAGACTTCAAGTCCATCACAGTGGCACTTTGTCTCTACAAGCCAAAATCCAGCAGACCACGCCACTCATTCTGTGCCTGCAGCCCTGCTGAGTAACACTACTTGGCTCACAGGTCCTACATTCTTGTCACAGGTTGAAGACTCGCCATCTGTTGAGGAGGAGACATTTGACCTAATTGATCCTGACTCAGATGCAGAGGTGCGTTCTCATGCCACTACTCTATCCATTGATGGGTCTCACCTTGGATCTCATCGTTTTGAGAGATTCTCCTCTTGGAAGTCTCTTGTGAGGGCCATATCTTCCCTCATGCACATTGTCCACTCCTACAAGTCCTCAAACAATACCCAAGATGGAACATGCAGTTCATGGCATCTCTGCACAAAACCCCGCGCAGCAGAAGAGCTGTCAGAAGCAGAAAAGGTCATCGTTAAGTGTGTACAGACAGAATCTTACAAAAGAGAGATTGCATGCATTGCCAATGGAAAGGACATTGGGAAAAACAGTTCTCTGTGGAAACTGAATCCTTACCTCGATGATGATGTTCTTCTGAGGATAGGAGGCAGGCTTAAACATGCAACATTGGAGTACAAAGAGAAGTATCCTTTGATCATCCCAGGCCACAGTCATGTTGCAAACCTACTTGTTGAACACTACCATGCCCGAGTCCATCAACAAGGTCGTGTTTTCACTGAAGGTGCTGTTCGCATCGCAGGATTCTGGATTGTTGGAGCTAGGAAGTGCATCAACAGCATCCTGACATGCAATAAACCTCGTGGAAGGCTCACACAGCAGAAAATAGCCGACCTACCCATGGACCGCCTGAGCACCGAACCACCCTTTACGTATGTAGGGTTAGACGTGTTAGGCCCTTGGACTGTAGTCACAAGGCGTATGAGGGGAGGTCAAGCAAAGAACAAAAGATGGGCCGTACTCTTTACCTACATGAGCATCCATGCAGTACATATCGAGTTGATCGACTCCATGAACACATCATGTTTTATAAATGCCTTAAGAAGGTTCTTTGCCCCACGAGGACCTGCAAAGCAGATTCGCTCCGACTGCGGAACCAATTTCGTTGGTGCTTGCAAAGAGCTGGAAATCTTGCTTACTGACCCCAACGAACCTGGTGTGAGGAAGTATCTGAGCAGAGAAGGCTGCTCATGGAGCTTCAATCCGCCCCATTCTTCTCATATGGGAGGAGCCTGGGAGTGGATGATTGGTGTATCCAGACGCATACTAGACTCCATGCTCCTCCAGTCTTGTTCCGTTCACCTCACCCATGAGGTACTCTCCACCTTGATGGCTGAAATCACAGCAATTATCAACGCCAGACTACTGACCCCCATCTCTACGGACCCAGATTCACCTTTCCTACTGACGCCAGCCATCCTGCTTACTCAGAAGGTCTGCACCCCTCTCCCTCCTCCCGGTGACTTCAAGGATGGAAACCTTCACAAACAGCAGTGGAAGCAGGTGCAACACCTTGCATTTGCATATGTTCTGGAGAAGATGGAAAAGTGAGTACCTCACAACACTCCAGAGTCGTGGTAAGTGGCAAGAGGAGCACAAGAACATCAGAGTAGGTGATTTGGTCCTACTCAAAGATTCCCAGGTACAACGCAATGAATGGCCTATGGCTCTCGTCACAAAGACATTTCCTGGAAGTGATGGGAAAGTCAGGAAGATTGAGCTCAGGGTTTCAGAACATGGCATAGCCAAAACCTTTATGAGGCCTATCTCAGAGACAATGTGTATTTCCATTGCTTTGTAATGACACTTATTGTAGCTCTGTGGTTGGTCAACTGGGATCATGTGACTCAAAGGTCAGAGTTAAATCAGGAAGCTGTCAAGATTACTGCTACATGTGCATCAGAGAAGCTGTTTTCTCCTTTTCCTCCTCCGTTTGTACCTTGGAGAGTCATTGGTTGTAAGTTTTGTAACTTTTCTGATTATTGTGTGTAAATATGCATCTTGTTGATTCACAAATAACTCTTTTTATGTTAGTTTTATTAAGAGCAAAAACAAATGGGAAAATACACTGAAGTCAGCTGTATGTAGCTTCAGTTTGTTTGCTAAAACAATTATGCTGATATGTGACATGTTAATCTTTATGTTAGTATCAGCTATGTACATTTTTTTGTCTTATTTACAGTTTTACAGAAAAGAGAAAAGAAGATTGAGTAAACTCCCTTCAACTTTACTCTGCATCTGATTTTCTTTGAAGCCTGTTTGCTATCTGTAGATGTGCGTAGATGCTACACGCAGTAAAGCCATAATACTGAACGCTGTATGTCCACAGGAACTATGTCAGAACCACGTCCTTGCCAGCAAACATCCTGAGCCACAGACCGTTCTCTGAAATTGCTCTTATGAAGCAACATATTCTCAACAGATGACACAGTAGCATCAGCAGCAGTAGTAACAATTTGCTTTGTGAAATATGTTGCAATGCATTCTGGAAGACAGTTCTTAAACTGCTCCAAAATCATCAAATCACATAAACCATCAAAAGTGGTGACCTTAACTACCTCGTAAAGTGAGTGGACAGGTCTCCACATATGTTTGACCACTTCTCTTTTCCCAGGACCTAAAACATTAGCAATAAGCCTCTGGCATAAGTTCATATGCCTTAAACAAAGCAGATTTTATTTTAACATAGTTAAAGCTATCCTTCAGGCGCAAAGATGAATAAGCTTCCTGTGTTTTCCCTGAGAGGACACCCTAAAGCATGAGGGCGCAGTCTGCATCAGGCCAATTTCTGGCCTTAGCTACAAGTTCAAACAGCAGGAAAAAGGTATCCGGGTGTCTTTCATTAAAACGTGGCAACAAGCGAAAGTTATTAACATCGAAGTGATATTAAGAAGGCCTGGGCATCTCTCCGCTCTGATCCTCATTGGACACCATGCCATCCCTGATCATAGACAGAAGTTATCCCTCCAAATGTAGTTTTGCCTTCTCACCCTGCTGACAGATCCTCTCCAATTCAAGTTGCTTTTTAATTTCCAACTCATGTTTCATTTTGTCATGCTCCATCTGCAACAACAGAATCTCTTTTTGCTGCTCAAAACTTAAACCATGGATCTGAAAAGACAAAGCAGCAGGACCTGGATTAGAATCTGTTTTGTCTTCATTCATTATTCCAAGTTCAGTTAACTTAGTTCTTATAGCCGCTCTGATATTTTTCTTAAGCCGCTTATCTCCTACAATTACAACTGAATAATGCTCAGCAATCAAGAGCAACTGCTGCTTAAGTGCACACATTCAGGGCTTCATGAGATGGGTCATCAATAAACGCTTTGATATCAGACATCTCAAATATTTACAATTTCAGACCAATGTTTAGGGTTTACACACACACCACATGACCAGGCAGACACCCAAACTTTACCCGTGCACACCAATGGAGGAATAATCCTCAACTCGGTTTTGAGTTTCCCCGCTATCTACAAACCAACCCCCACCCTCCCTAGTCTTCATGCAACTAATTGTGGTGGGTACTCATGCACTATCAAAAAGATGGAGAAAAATTTGTTCATGCATTTGTTTTTTCCAGGCTGGACTATAGTAACTCTCTATTATCAGGCTGCCCTAAAAAGTCTCTAAAGACTCTCCAGCTCATTCAGAACGCTGCTGCACGTGTA
>JBBPCS010002263.1:0-13744 GCA_037974645.1 Hollardia meadi
AAATACATAGGAAATAATATAAACCCCAAACTCAACAACCTAACAGCAAAAAACACAATAAAACTGAAACCCTGACACATTAGACATCACATTGATTTTTCACTCACTCTGCACAAGGCATTCCACTTGCCTGAAAACAGAGTTTACTAGCCCCGGAAAGTCCCTGGTGTGTGAGCCAAGCTGCTGCTAACATTAGCTCAGCTCGTTTCTTGGTGCTCAGCTTATTTCAAGGTTTGGTTTCATTCAGTGTTCATCATTCACAAGGTTTTCACAGAAGGCCAAACTTTCCGCAGAAGTCTCCTCCTCTCCAAAACAAATATTGAATAGAGGCAGAGGGCTCTCCTGTTTCACTTTGATAACTACCTTTTCTTACCAACAAACTTGCTTTGCTACAGCAATTTGAATTTCTTATTGCTCAAACACAACAACGCTGAACAGAAATGAGCAACTCCAAACAGAGAAACATGACTCTACAGCTACCACCGTTGACAAGGTCTAACTCCGTTTGCAGCAAGCTAGCCCGCAAAGGCGGTGGCTCACACCAGCGCAAAGCCAGAGCTGATGGAGGAATCCAGCGATGACCTCTCCTTGGACAAATTAATTGCGGAGTTGGCTAAACACCGCTTTAGCCTCAAGGAGGATATGTCAACCTTAATCCAGAATTCCATCATACCTCTGCAGACATCATTAGAAGCACTCCATGATATGGTCAACTCGTTCCAGAGCCACCTCACCACCGTTGAGAGCACCGTGGGAGAAAACTTTGAAAAACTCACCAAGGCAGAGGCGACCATTCATAAACTGGAAAAGGACAATGCAAGCCTTCTGGACTGAGTTGACGACTTAGAAAATCAGTCAAGGCGAAACAATGTAGGAATTATAAATGTAGCGGAGGGTAGCATGTCAGGACAAGACCCTGTCCGTTTTGTCTCTAAGTTGCTGATGGATACTATGGGCCCAGAAGCCCCCAGACAAGCCCCCAGACCTTGATAGGGCACACCGGTCTCTTTTCCCCAAGCCTAAAGGAGCAGCTGCACCCAGAACCATAAGCTTTGCATCTGTGTTTGTACCTGCCCCCCCCCCCCTCTCTCTCTCTGTCGCTCTCTCTGCCTCGCTCTCTCTCTCAACCCAACTGGTCAAGGCAGATGGCCGCCCACCATAGAGCCATAGAATGGACTCTAATATATGTGGTTTTCAAATCGGACCTTATATGCACAAAATATCACTCTTTGCCGACGATGTTATTCTTTTCTTATAAAATGTTGAAAGTTCCCTCTCCCATCTGGTCAATATGTTGAAATTGTATGGTTCCTTTTCCGGATACAAGAGCTAGGTGACCATTTCACCTAGCTGGCTTAAATATTTGGGTATATGGGTGGATAGGGACCTAAAGAACTTATACAAACTTAACTTGTTGAATTTGTTGCAGAAGATGGAGGATGACTTAAATAAGTGGATGAACCTCCCTCTTACTTTACTAGGATGAATTAGTGTTAGAAAAATGAATGTTTTACCCAAACTTCTCTATATGTTCCAATCTCTCCCTATCCATGTCCCCTCAACATTTTTCTCTGCTTTGGACAAACTCATCAGGCTGTTTATCTGGTGAGGTAAATCCCCTAGGATCTCCTTGGACAAACTTAGACTATGCAAAGGGAGGTTTGAAACTTCCAAATTTTAGATTATATCATTTGGCCGCACAATCTAGATTTTCAGCCCAACTCTTTGACTAGGACCCCCCACCCTCATGGTTGAATATTAAAAAACTAGAGCCAGATGAAACCACTCTACCTCATATCATTTTGTACAAATGGGATATAAAGTCAGTCAAAAGTATTACTTCTAACCCACTGATCACTCATTTAATTCAAATTTGGTTCAGAATACATACGCTGTTCAAGCGAGGCAGCTTCCTGTCCCCAAAAACACCATTGTGGGGAAATAGGCTTATTCCTATTCTACCAAAATAGACACTTTGAATCTTGGTTTAAGAAGGGTATCACCCGCTTGGAACATTGCTATGCGGATGGAGTACTCATGTCTTTTCAGCAATTAAAATGTAAATATCACCTACCCGACAAAGATTTCTTCAAATATTTACAGTTAAGGAATTTTATAAGAGTTAACCTTCAAGGACAGTTGGAACTAACCGTGTTATCACCCATTGAATTTATTTTTTACAAAGATAAACCAATGATAGATCTCTAAGGTTTTTGAATCCCTGTTACCCTGCTTGTCAATCTCTGAACCAGAAAGATCTAGGATTAGATGGCAGACGGATTTAAGTATAGAGATTGATCCAACAACAAGCTACATGGGTTTGTAACTTGTAACTTCTCATCCCTTTGCTTTAGATGTGGTGTGTTTGAGGGCACTTTCCTCCACTTTACTCGGCAGTGTAGTAAGCTACAAGGTTTTTGGCAAGGGATCTGTAATGTTTTATCCAAGATCCATGGAGTTACGTTTCCAATGGATCCCGAGATATGCCTTTTGGGCAACCTCACAAATTTAAATCTTGCACATAGTCATTCCATAAAGTTGACCCAAATTCTGCTGGCCTTCGCCAAATACTGTATTGCAATGAAATGGAAGTCAAATCTCTCATTACCAATCGGATTGTGGCTCTCAGAAGTGAACAGTTGCATACCTCTGGAAAAGATAACTTACTCTACAAAATCTGGCAACCTTTTATCAATTACATAGAGAATCTCCCGTCTCATATGATTGAATAATTGTTTGCTTGGTCTCTCTATTACAAATATGCCAGGAACATGGGTTTTGGACCCACATGCAGATGCGGCAGGCAGAGTAGGTTTAGCTCAATGTATTTATTGAAAAAGAAGACCGGGTAGAAGGTTGGCGGCAAAGGTGGGTGAAGGAGCTGAAGATGTCGGGAGGCTAGCAGGCCTGTGGCTAGCCGACTCATGAGCAGGGACAGGCTGGAGGCTAGCAGGCCTGTGGCTAGCCAACTCAGGAGTGGGGGGGCAGGATGGAGGCTGTGGCAAAAACTGTGGCTTGGGCAGATAGCTGGGAACATGGGACATGTTGACTGAGGTGCTGACTTGGAGACAGACTGGAGCTAGCAGGGATCTAGCAGTTTGGAGGCTAGCAGGCTCTGGTGCTGGAACTAGCAGGGAATGAGCAGACTGGGATTCTTGAATGGCCCGCATAGTCTCTCTAATATTCTGGGCCACCAGTTCAGTCATGCCTGGAACCTCCAAAAACCAGGGCTTGGAGTAAATTTTTATTTCCAACAGGGTTAGAGCCATCAGGAAGTAACAAACAGGAAACTAAAAACTCAAAAACCATAACACAAGAAATAAACACTGAAAAATAAACTAGAACTCAACACCATAACACAAGAAATAACACACTTAAACTGAAACCTATCTCCACTACAGTAGAGCTGTAAAATACTATTCTATCGTGGAAAAGCCAACTAATCTCTCACCCTTTTTGTTTATTTTTTTATTTTTATTTAATTTTTTTCTTCTTGTTGTTGCTGTTACTTACTCTTAATATTGAGCTCTATTTTAGTCATTATGTCCTATTTTAATTTAGCTTACTATCTTTTGATTTAATTTTGAAATTTTTTAAATATCCGGTGACATTTTTGTCAGTGTGTAATTGTGAGGTTTGTATTGTATGAAAAACAAAAAAATATATTCAAAATTCAAAATATTTAATTTTTAAAAAATAAAACAAAACAAAAATCAGTGTTTCTTCAACACTCTTTGGCAGAAACAGGATGTCCTGGGGGTGCAAGTCAAGCGGTGCTAACATTACCGCAGCATGTTCCTCTAGACATCTGTTTACTAAAATCCTTCATCCGGTTAAAAGATACAACATAACTTAAAACGACCAAGATCTAAAGAGTGACAATGACGTATTGAAACAAAGTAGTCAGCTGGATGGATGTTTTAACAGTTTAAGAAGTGCTTGATTTGATATGCAGCAGAATTTTAAACGTCATATGGTAGTTGATTATGCTCATTTAATTTGCGGATCTCGTGATCACGATTAATTTTCGATTCATTGTGCAGCCCTCATGTCGAGGTATGTAAACATTTGTTTAATTCATTTTAAATAAAGTTGCCTTTTCTTGTAGTAGTTGCAGTTTTTATGCTATGATTAGTAAAATTCAATGACTTTGTTGTGGATTTGTATGGATCTCCCAGTATTGGAAACGTGTTAATAGTTAGCTAGCAAAAATGACGAGTTAGCATTTACTGTTTAGTCCTAATAGAAATACATGTTTAATCGTGTCATATAACCACAGCAGTAACATCACCAGGAGTACTACACTTTGACTCTGTGCACTGTGTACTTTGTCCACCACTGCAAACAACACCTCTAAAGATCACCCTTTTAAAATGTTTGTTAATTCCAAACACAACAGAAATAAAAACTATTTGTGGATCTACACATGGTTAATGCATTATTACTGTTAATGTCTTGGCAATATAGGCTATTTGAATCCCATGCAGGAAACACAGACTCCAATCCAAATGCCAATATGTGTAAAAAAAACCAACAAAAAACTGGATACTGGAAGAATTAAAATCTTAACGATTAAGCACAAACGTAAATAATGCCCACAACTGGATAGCTTCATGTAATTAGTGCTAAAACAATTAAGTTGATTGGTTAGTTGATTATCAAAACAATCAATTTTGCTAAGCGTTTTTCTAAGTCATTTATCAAACATATACAACATTCACTCTTTCTTTCATTCTTTCTTTTCAAATGAGAGGATGCACTGCTTTTCTCTGTTTTGTAGATTGTAAACTAAATATCAAATATATTACACATTCAAAATTAAAATTGACCTAGTGTGGGATAAACATAGCAGCAGCGCAATACCCGGTTAGTGCTAGCATTATTCTTCTATTACTGTTGGGGTAATAGATCAAAACAAGCCTTCTGTTTTTTTCCACCCGCTGGTAATGGGTCAGTTTTAACCCAGTGTTTTTTAGTGTGTAGTTGTAGACTTCTGCTCACACACTGCATCTAATTTTTACTATTTTCAAACATTCTATTGACAAAATGATGCAGCTGTATTTATATACAGTGCAATCTGAGAGCAAAGAGTCAAGTGTTTTTGAGAGAAGTGTCATAACGGAGGATGCCACAGTGCTCCTTGATAGTGTTATTTGTGTTTTGCATCACGGCATAACTGATCTAATAAAGTCAGTGAAATGTCTGCCCTTCTGTTTGCTAGAGCCTCCTCTGTAAGTGACTGTGTACGAGAGAGAGGAGAGAGTGTGAGCAAGCAGAGGCTGAGGAATCCACCTCTTATGTGGATTGGACGTTGGATTGTTTATGAGCCTAAAATAGAGGAAATGCTTCTAAGCTTAAAATAAGTGTGTCAGAGGGAACTGATATGTGCTTTCCACCTGGATCCAGCTCCTATGGGTTGCCTCTGGCACAGCTCAGTGTGTTCTGTAAGGAGAATTTACTGCTTAGCAAATTGATTTTTAAAGTTATTTTTTTTAAAATAGGACAATATTGTGCAAAAGACAACAATGCATCTGAAATTCATTAATTTCATATTAACTCAGGTATTTCAAAACATGCCATTTGTCAATTGGCTGCGCAGCTGCAGTACATGCCAGGTTAGAAGACCTTGTGGCATCTTGCAGAACTGCAGGTGAATTCAACTTTTATTATTTTTTCAGGAAAGACAGCAGCCAAATTGGTACTTATGGGGCCTGTTTCTATACACTGGCAGCTGATGTACTGTTCACACACTCCACCTACCACTACTATGACCTGCTTTGGGCCCGTTTCTTTGGTTATTCATGTTTGCTCAACATAACGTTGTCAAGATATACTAGTGTAGAAATGAGCTACTTACAGAGCCACAATATGAATATTTTACATGTAATGTGTGCACATGGTTTCATGGAGCTCAGTGGAAACAGAAAGCTGCTAAAGGTGCTTTCAGTCAGTAAGCGGATGCTGCGTGGCAACAATGTCATGCTGCACAGCAAGGCAGCAAGATGAAGAAGTTGAGCAGTCATAAACTCTGAAGGGCAAAGAGTCATGCACGTTCATGAGAGTGACAGCCACTCTCCCTCTCCTCGCTGCTGCTGCTGACCTCGGCAGAGCAGCTGCTGCTACAAACACCACAAACAGCGGTGGAAATGGAGGCTAAATTTGAGGCAGTGGAGGCTGCCGTAAAAAATATGAGACAATGAAAGAAAGCAAGGTAAAGTATGTAAAAACATCAAATAAATAAAGTGAAAATAAATATCTTGACCTCTCTAAAGATGCCGATGTCAGTCGGTTGGTTGTGTTCACCGTTAAAGTCTCACTACTCTTAACTGCTGAGTTTCAGAACATCAACAGTGAGCTGGAAGGACATTTTAGGCCTCTCGTTGAAGAAGTAACAAAATAAGTCAAGAAATCCCAGACAAGAACATTCACAAGCACAAATCCTTCACTTCATTTGAAGGAATGTCACTCTAAATTGAAATGGCAAGGCACATAAAGTCAGCTTTACTGTTATAGAACTGAAAACAAACCACTTTGCTGCAAAGTGTTGTGTGCAAAGTTAAAAGCAAAAGGTGACAGAACAAGAAACAAGCTAAACTAACGAAAAAAAGATCAAGCACGTAAAACAAGCAGTGCAAACATCAGTCACACGAAACGGTAAAACTGTGTCTCAAATCAATTTCTTAAGGTGGCAATGCATTCTGGTAACCCTCAGAGGTGTCAGTCACCTTGTTTCATAGTGTAGATGCAGGAATAACAAAAACTTCTCGCTTAGTTTTAGCTGGACTACACTACAAGAGCAAGCAGAGGACAGGAAACACAGAAACATTATGACTTTTTTATGAAGTGATTATTTAACAACCTAATTCCTGTTTAGATAAATCCTAAGATTAAATTCATAATTCTTAAGATTTTCATTATATCAAACACTTTTTGGATCATATTTATGGTAATCTGTGGCTTTTTCTCTAAAAGTCATTCATTGTATTTACATTGTGTAATTACCTCTCTTTTAAGTAGTTTTAATTGTTACCGACAGAGTCAGTCCTCTTGTCCTGTGCAGGATTCAATTTGGGTACCTAAACACGATGTTCTAATTCATGTACTGAACGTGATATGGAAAATAATGCTGGTATATGCGTACATTTTACATTATGAACGCAACACCTGATCATGAGTTCAGTGGTTGACTGTCTTCTTAAGTTTTGTTTAAAGAGTAAGAGACTTTGCAGGACTTCAAAAGTAAAAGTCCTGCATGGATGAAGTTGGGTGACGTACACTTGAAGCCTTAGATTGGCATTAACTTCTTCTGGTTGAATCATCAGTACAAAACATACACTGAATTATAGAACATGTCTGATTTCTTTGATAAAAGTTCAAATCATACACATATGTATATAACAACTGAAGGAGAGCAGTGAAAGGAAAACCGTGATTTGTTAGAACTTTCCATAGTTACAACAGAATTCTGCTCACCAAAGTCATTACTAAGATCTTGAAACACCACAACATTGCTTAAAAACACTTAAGAAACATGAACAGTCAGACACTTGGAAACAAACTTATATAACATTTCACCAAAGGTGAAATTATTACCCCAAACTGAGTCAACTTTGGCCGACCTTAGTCACCATGGTGCAGTTCTTATGCAATTAGGGATTATTAGCAGCATTATGAGTGTGTTCAATTTCAGTTTGACTTCCCAGTAAATTGGAAGCTGATCTGGCAAAATTGTCAGCTTGTTTACATCCTGAATGATTGTCTGACTGCTCGCCCAAGTGGACCTACTTTAAAAGAGGTCTCCATGTTCTCTGCAATTACATTGTCGAGCATGTGTGTGTGTGTGTGTGTGTGTGTGTGTGTGTGTGTGTGTGTGTGTGTGATAGAGGCCAGGTTGAGACAGCCTAGAGCCGTGTGTGGGAGTCAGTGGAAGGTGTTTGGATGCCAAAACACAAGCACACACACACATGCTAGTATGACCACATAACACGTACATACACTTATTTTGTTTCTTTTTTAGAGCATCACACAAACATTCAGCAGGTTCCTTCAAGTTCGCCTCATCAGCCCTCGCTGTTCTCCTGTATGATTCAAATGGCCTTTGTCTTTGTCTCCTGGAAAAACCCTTGCTGTTGCCCTCAGCAGCTAAAAGTTAGCAGTAACATGAGGTGACATGTCTTCTCATAGCTGTCACTTCCTGACACGATTCACACAGTTAAAAAGTCAAGTTTGCACATCTTCTGCTGTGAATTTAGCCGGGTAATCCAGGATTTATTTCCAAATCTCTGCCTGAGCTGCTGCCGTTTCTCTCCTGCCTGGCTGCATCAGAAGATCAGTCCATTAAGTTTATTAGTTTGAATCCAATAACCTGTGCCTGGGTTTTACATGTTGACCATTTGACAGTTCAAAATGGCATAAATGATGATGATTGTAGAAAATAAATGTTGTGGAGAGGATCAATGGCCTGGAGCAGTGGTGAAGCGTTTAGCATGATTCTATTTCCATCCTGACATTTACCTTGCCTCGCCAAGCCAATCTGCATCCCTCGAGGTCAGTTTTCACTGTGATATTGAAATCTTGAAAACGTCCACTGAAAATTGATCATTCCTGGTTAATGAACAACAAACCAATTAGCAAACTCTTGAGTACTTGCATAATGACCCCTCTAAAAACTCACAACCCCCATTAGCAGCTATCAAATGAGGGGCGTAAATATGCAGGCAGTGCAGTTGCATTGGTACTCCCTGGGGTGGGAGCCGTAGAGACGGAGTTGGCAAACCCATCTCCCATTTTTTTTTCTTGATTAAAATAGATGCCTTAGGAACCAGACGCATTAGGTATCATTTGCTGTAGTACTTTTTGTGCCTAAATATAACCAAAAGGAGCAATCTATAACAAAGTGATATGCTTATTCTACATTAAGAGAAGAAATAAACTATAATAACTATTCAATTTAATGAATAATTTATATGTTGCTACAGGTGGATGGCCTGCCTATAAATTACTATGGTATTCTAGCTAATAGCCTAGTAGATGGTAAATAGGTGGTTCCTAGCAGTGTGTGTGTGTGTGCATCATATATAGTAACTAGCATGCACTTAGGGCCCATCATAATAGTTTGCACTGGGGGCCCCTTACGCCTCTGTATCAAAACTTGGAGGAAAGGATACATAAAGTCATTTGCAATGTTTTAAAATGTGATTCTGACTCCATGGGCAGTAATCTGCTGCTAGCAGCTTCCTCTGGTTTCAGTCTTACCACCAGATGTCAGAACCTGGCTGCAGGGATTTGCTCCCACTGAGCCACAAGAGCATCAGTAAGGTCCAACTGATGTGGGTGAGAGGGCCTGGCTCACTGTTCTGCTTCATCCCAAATGTTCTGGGTGGGGTTGAGGTCGGGACTCTGTGCAGGCTAGTCAAGTCCTACCACACCAACCTGCTTTGTGCATGGGGGCATTGTCATGTTGAAACAGGAAAACTGTTGCCACAAAATAGTCCGAATTGGTTCATTTAGTCTACACTTGATATAAAGTGTCAAGTGTCACAACAACATCACGTGACACTTCTGATGAAGACTGCAGAGTGACAGCAGTCGAAACATGTCAAGGTTCGAAAAGTTACACTAGTCTGTATATAAGAAAAAAATAACCTATATGTTGCCACAAAGTTGTAATTACTTTTCTCTTATATATTGTATGCTGCAGCATAAAAACTCCCCTTCATAACTAAGTGGCGTTAACACAATATAGGACAAAAGTACAAGTTTATTCATTAATTTTTTTAAATACAATCATCCCAAATATACTAATTAGCAAACTGTCTGCCCTGGGCCTCTCATACTTGCACCTGGATTAAGGACTTTCTTACAAACCGCCCACAAACTGTCAAGCTTGGCCCCCACCTCTTCTCCACCCTCATTCTCAGCACTGGCTCTCCTCAAGGCTATGTGCTGAGTCCATTACTCTACTCAATCTACACCTATGACTGTATACCAACCCATTCTATCAACTCAACCATTAAATTTGCAGATGACACCACAGTGGTCGGACTCATTTCTGGAAGTCTGCCTGCAGAGACGAGGTCCAGAAACTTACGCTGTGGCGCTCAGCAAACAATCTGACACTGAACACCACAAACACAAAAGAACTCATAATAGATTGCAGGAAGGACAGAGCAGGACCCCGGCACTAGACTCGTGAACAGGCCATTCACACTCTTAATCAAAATAAACATGCAAAATGATAACTGTCCCTGTATAACTCTATTCTAATGGAAATATGAAAGCTGACAGAAATGGTGTCAGGCTGCCAACCTGCTGGATCACCAGTCAGCCTTCATGTTTCTGGAAGTTTTCGTGCCCAGTTGCAGACAGAATTGTATAGTTAAAGCAGGGTTTATAGGAAGCCAATCTAAATGCCAATGGTGTCATTGGTCACATTTACTTCACAATGATACATCAAAGCAAAAGACTTATCTATTGCCAGTTTAAGTATAAGCATATTTTTCTATGGACAATGGTACAGTTAAGCCCTGATTCAGTATGATGTATTTCACAGCTGGTGGACCACTTAGATGAGCCAACTAGCTGCTAAAGGCCTTCTGAATCATATTTAGACAAATACTTTTGAACAGCATTAAAACAGTTGTCCCTTGCATGCTGAGAAAGGAAATTGAGCCAACTCATGGAATAGCTATCTTAAAGTGAGACTATACGTAACTTTTGACAGAAGAAAGGATGTTGCCTCTCACAAATGAAATGAATGTGAAATTATGTGCAAGAAAACACACCATTTTTTAGGACAATACACTCGGGAGTTTTGCAGCCTCATTTGTTGGGTATGACCAGTAGCTTATCGTGGCTAATGTTAACAAACTGTAGATAGATATAACTTTAACTGGCTTTAAATGTAACCAGCTTGTTATTATTGTCACGTGTGGTCACAGTGGCTCACAAGGTTCATTTGCCTGCTTTGATAACAAGACAGAGAGACATGCAGACATTTCGCCTTTTCGTTGTACAAAATATGTCTGTTTTCCATTTTGATGTTCCAGGGCCCAGGTATTGAGCATGCTGGCTCATTGACATGTCTTACTGGATACATAAATGGAACAGAGGAAAAAAAAAAATTGTTATTGGTTACACCTGTGCTTTACCTTAACCGCTTTGCCGAGTGAAAATACCTGCTGTGAAGAGTATTTTGATTGTTGTGGACTAAACATTACAAGTTTTTTGGAAATGGTTAATATTCTTGAAATCATGCCTTTTTCCTCAATGTTTTAACAATTACACCATATTATGATGATGTTATTGCAGGCACATGACATGAAGTTGGACTTCTGCATGTTCATATCCACTGGCAGGCCCGACCACAGAAAATGGGCCCCAGAAAAGGTCCAGAGAATGTGCAGAACATCATCCTCATTCTCACAGGTGGTGGTGGTGGTGGCTCCTTCACTCACGCTAGCTACCGCTTAGCTTGTAATATTGTAACTGTAACGTTAGCCTCCTAGCTATCATTCACCTCTTCAGCCTGTCTGGGAGCAGCTTTCTGAGCTGACTGAAAAAAAAGTTTGTCATTACATACATTATTTGGGTCTAAAGCCCTTGCCACTTCCCTCTTTTTCTTCTGCTTTCTCTTCTGGCCTCACGATTTATGTGCAGGTCCTGGAATAGCAAGGAAATTCCTCCCAACATTAGCTCCTAGTTAGTTTAGATCAGTAAATTTCTCAGGTCATGTGTCCAACTGCAGTTCGTTCATTTTGACATTTACTACCCAAAAAAAGACTCATATCATTTTCAGAAAATTATTAAACAGGCTACATTTTACGAAAGTAACAATAAATAAAATGTTTACACGCAAGGTACCCTTTGGCGTTGCCAGCCAACACGTTAATCCTTCCCTGAGTACAGTGGGCCCTTTGGCATCCGTGGCAGATGCGCAAAGGCTCTTGCCCTGCATGTCTTATCCTGATGCATAAGGTCTATGTTACTTAGGTTAAGTTTAGGCACAAAACCTACTTGGTTAGGTTTAGGAAATGACTAGTGACGCTTGGTTTCAATAGCATTAAATAACTAATTAAAACCAAACTGATCAGAGAAATGAACACTTGAACATACATCAGCGTGATAACAACTACCTAAAATGACAGAAACCATCTTTGGGAAAAATTTATTTGAGGTGTTTTAGTTTGGCCCATGTCCTGACTGAAATCATTGAGGAGGAGGGGTTTATGACCTATAGTGCAGCCCATCGCCAGGGGGCAATCGGGATGTTTTTGCTTCACTTTTGGGGAGCTCTCATGTTGTCCATCTTTATATACAGTCAATGGTCTGGATGAGATGTGAGGAGCCGTGACAAAATGTCAATAACTAACAAGCTGGGGATTAGGACCGGGCTGTCTACATAGGATAGCTTTTGTTGTGAACTAGTGCTATATAGATATATATATAAAGCTAATATCAGTTTCTGGAAAAATTTTATTCCTGGGCTGTTGATGTTTTAACTCTGAATTGGAATTAAAGTGTTTTGTTTGTACTTTCTGAGTCCTGGCTGTGCTGATGGAGGGAGTAGGATGAGGCAAAAAGAGATTAAGCTTGTGGGTGTTTGTTTGTG
Source organism: Hollardia meadi (assembly GCA_037974645.1). Lineage (NCBI taxonomy): Eukaryota > Metazoa > Chordata > Actinopteri > Tetraodontiformes > Triacanthodidae > Hollardia > Hollardia meadi. The sequence goes on from JBBPCS010002263.1 coordinate 12,611, forward strand.
AACAGTGATTTATTTTTTTTCCTTGTATCACTTTGTTTTTTCTAATCAACACATTTGCGTATGTGGGAGGGGGGACAAGTGGAACAGAACCGTTATCATTTCTGCACCATTATTCCACTTACTGTATTATTTTGATTTTCTTCTCCTCCCTGCCTTTCATGGGATCCTCTTTGTTCTTCTCAGCTTCACATTGCTGAGGTGTAAATTGGCCTTCTGCACTCTGCAAAATGCATTATGCTGTCGCTTTCAAACATGCTGAGGCCCAGTGTGACTGTGAGTGGGGTGGAGAACTGGAAGGTACAATGTCATGGTAGGCTTCAAACATACTCAGCCTGCAACTTGCTGTTGGTTCACATCTAAACAACAACAACACAGTCACGCACACATCAGGCTCATAGGCATATTGACATGAATTAGGAGGATTTCAGTGAGCATGCAGTGCACTATGGGTTAACATTGTATATTGAGGGGAACAGATAGGTCTTTAGCTTTAGGCGAATTTGATGCTGTGTCTGGTAAATTCCAAATATTGTAGAGAATAAATTTCTATATTTAATATATTGGTATCCATCACTCTTAATACACCTGATCAATTAAAATAAGGCCAAATTCTGTATACATGAAGGCCAGAATGTATACATTCTCTCTGCATGTCTTTTTTTTTTTTTTTAAATCACCAAGTGTTAGAAGTGACGTGTCCAGAAACAGACTGAGATGTCTATTCTCAGCAGTTTCCACCAAAATACCAATGAATGGCTTTGCAAAAGTGGTTAGTGTGTTTCTTGCACTGGTCATTGTGGCACCAGAAAAATAAGGCCCTTTGCCTTTTAATTGCTACAGGAATAAAGAGAGCATTGTGCACTATGCCTTTGTTTTGAGCAACATGTAACAGCTGGGTGAAGCCTTGCATTGTTTTGAAGACAGGGCTGTTATTTATTTGAACGGTAGGTTGTGATCAGACTGCAAATTTGAATGTGGGTGGAGGGAAGGGGAGGTGGAGAAGTGGTTTGGTTTCTAACTTTGGTTGAGTTCATCCCTGAACTCATGGCCAGCATTCTTATCTCTCTCTCTCTCTCTCTCTCTCTCTCTCTCTCTCTCTCTCTCTCTCTCTCTCTCTCTCTCTCTCTCTCTCTC
>JBBPCS010002264.1:0-13743 GCA_037974645.1 Hollardia meadi
ATAAAGCTGAGTTAAAAACGAAAACACGGTACGAGCAAATGTTAACTTGAAAGGCTATACTTGGTAAAACACAAGAGAGATTACAAAAGCTAAAGTTACGCTATGGAAACGTAAGAAGTTTAAAAACAAAAGTTCAGAAGGAAGAGACGAAGGAAAGACGAAGCAAAAAGTAAAAGTTGGAAGTAGCAAGCGGAGAGACTTTTGTCTCTATCCATCGAGTGGGCGTGTTTTGGCGACAAGGAGGGTACTGACCCTTTTTGGGGCGACTACTTAGATCTAAGAGAAACGTGATTAACTTTATTTGATGGAATTATAGAATTTATATGTTTAGCGCGCTAGACACATACTGTTTTCATTATGGTCAATGGAGCAGCTCTTAACAAAAATTACTCTTAATAAAGTTATCACACAGTATGTAAAGTGACACGTTGTTTAGGCAGTTAACAACAAAACATTATTAAATTCTAGAGGTCTACTGTTTAACATCCATTTAATATATCTATGAAAAGAATAGCATGATGATCCGCTAAGTTTGATTAGTCAATCCTGCGTCTCAAACTATTAAGAGATTAGAGTACAGATCCTTGTTAACTATCGCCACTAGATGGCAGTGTGGTTCTATGTTGGAAAAAGGATTACATTTCTAAATTTGTAACTTACTTATTTTAAAACATACATAAATGAGAGTTACATCAAACAACAAGAAAAGATGAGCTAACTCGTAATATGGTCCTCAACAGTTGATTACATGTATAATTCACATTATTTCGGAGTTTGGATTAAAAATAACAGTTCACACAGGCAGTAAATATATAAATATATATATATATATTTATATATATATATGTCTGTAATGTGTTCAGTCTATAAACAGTCTCTGTTCATCAAGAAGTGATTCTATAATGTTGGTAATGTGTGATCGTTGATAGTCTCTTCTTGTTGGTTGCATCAAAAGGGGCAAGAGTGCATAATTACCGACCGTCTGGCCGTTGAGTGGTGAGAGTTTGACACCCAGGATCTTTCCCAGGGTCTGAATCAACAAAACTGTACCTGAAAGATCTCCAGTCGACACCTTTATAACCTGTGGAGCCAATGTGTCTCTGAGACCGAGATAAAAACCTGTCCCACATCCTGAGGAAAATATGTAAGGCCATAAACCATAGTCCTTTAATGTGACCTCGCTCACCTTTTAGTCCATTCGGCTTAAGAGCTGAAAACCCTTCACCAGAGGAGCTGCGGCTCCTACACTTACTCCCATCTTCCTTCCTTCCTTCCTTCCTTCCTTCCTTCCTTCCTTCCTTCCTTCCTTCCTTCCTTCCTTCCTTCCTTCCTTCCTAATATGAGCTTAAATGCCTTGTTAACTCATCGTATAACACATTCAAACGAGACAGCATGATGTGAAAATGTTCCTTCTCTATGTGCTGTTTTCAGTTGCAGCTAAAGGCCTGATGCTATCTTGCTGTTCTGCCACTTCACCTCTCTCCTGTCCTCGCCCGCTGTGTTTTCTCATTCTCCAAAGCCATAACATTAGCGTTCGGAGCCGCTGTAATTGACCTCCGTACTGTATCTCCTGTCGTCAAACTGGCCTCCACTGGTCTCAGAGGCTGTCATTTCCCAGTTTGGTTTCCAGTCATGTTCAGGCTACAGAGCCTGGTTGAGCTGAGCCCCCTGCCCACAGTGACTCCATTATACAAGGACCACTAGCTCCCCTGCTAACTAAGCTAAGGGTTGCTGTAGCTACAGCCCAAGATAACTAACTTACAGCAGACAGTGATATGCTGCCCCCTATATTTTTGGAGGTACCTTTAAATTACTGTGTTCTAAAGCAAATAATTTGCAATGGTGAACATTTTACAGATATTTTGTATAAATATTTGCTCAATACATCGGCTGGGAACATGTAAATATATTCACTGAATATTTGCTCTAATATGTTGGTATAAGATGTAATCCAAACGCTCGGGCTCCAGCAGTGAAACTATCTACACTGATTTTTTTTTTTTTTTTTTTTTTTACATGCAAAAATGTTCTTGCAAAACGATTTCTTCAACATGATTGAGTGGGCTGCTCTTGTCAATAAGTCCTTGTGGCTGGCAGTGCTCAGTGGTTTTTCAATGAAAAACCATTTTAAAATGGGGAATATCTTTCTCCTAGCAGCTAATCTCATTACAGACTGAGACTTGAGACTTGCATGAGTTAGGAAATCAATCACAGTAAACACGATGTCTGCTTTTATTGTTGTCAAAGTTACAGTATTGTTTGCTTTTATAAGTGCAGGCTGATTTGAAAAGTCTGCATTGTATTACCATAAAGGTAACTCTTGACACAAATTAAACCAAACTTGCTGTTCATTGTGATGGATTACAGGCAAGTTTCAAGTCTCTGCAAGTAGATTTTCATACTGTGGTGGAAAAAAATGGAAATTAGTTTCTGCATGAAATATACATTCAAAACTCTAAACCCCTGGTACGCCTCCCAAAATGGCCAGCAGTAACATCGACAATGCAGGATTTCTAATATAATAAATGGACTAAATCATGTTTTTGTAATTTCGCTGAACTGACTTGACCCGGTTTTATTTCCCTTGGTTGTGAGATTGAGATATTTTCTCTGAGATTTCTGCCTTCACCTAATAAAAATGAAGAGAACAGATGTTTGTTTTTTGATAACATAGTTCAGAAACAACCTGCTCCTACTTCATCTTCAAGTAATTTATCCTTGCTTTGCCTTATCTTTGCCTCATGCAAGAACCTTTTGAAGAATAGGAATAGATTTGTTCTTAAATGGCATGATTTAAGAGAATTTGTGGCATTCACCAGAAATTTCAAAATTTCTAAACACAATTTCCGAGTGGTGCAGACATGAATTCAATGGATAGTGATATTTATTTAACCTAATAAAATGTATATCTAGAATAAACTCAATGCAACATTAATATTGTGTTAGCCACATTATCTCATGTCTTGCCTTAAATTTTCAAGTTGGAACGATTTTTCTGGCTTCCTTGCAGCTCTTGCTTTGTTTTCTACCTGCTAGCATTAGTTAGCATTAGCGGTGGCAACATGCCTGCCATTTGGCTACTGCTCAAAGCAAGAAACAACACGTGCTTTAGTAGGCAGGTTTTGCTACTTAATGATCTAGTAGAAAGAATGACAACTCAATGTCGGGTTTTAAAACCCTCACAAACACATTGTGACATGACACGTGTGACAAAACGTCGATATCTGACAAGCTGGGCATGAAAGCGGGTTGACCGTCCGCAGAGAGGATAATAATGGTAAACTGTGGGACCTGGCCAGTCAATGTGTGTGTTCATGTGCTGATTGCACCTGTAGATCAAAGTGAATCAGAAAATAGTCTTAGTGATGGTGTAACTACAGTTTTAACAGTGAAAACTGATGGCCCTACCATAAAACCCCTGCCTTTAGAATGGGGTTTGGAGTGGAGGGTATTTTAAAGTTAATAATTCACATTAATCCAGCTGACCTAAGTTCTGATAATGAAGCTTATAAACAGCATAAAGTAACTTAGGAAGTTAAAACTGATCTGTTTTCTCTCAGCTCAAAGTAAAATGTTGCATAATGAGCACAAACAGCAATCCAAATAGTCAGCTGCATTTGTTCTATATAGCAACCGATAAGTCCGGGGCTGAATTTCTTTCTTGTTCCCAACTTTGTTCAGTTCACTTGATTTTTTTTTTTTTGCCTCCATAAAAACTGGTGGGTTTTTAAACAAACGTTTTGTGGAGCAGCTTTGTATTTAAAGATGCATTACGGCAACTATTCTGTCACGTCTCCTAATCTATGAGTTTAATTGGGACCATTATGGCTTAGAAACAAATCAATACAACTCACAGGCCTTTAAATAACACTGGCCTGTGGTTGACACAAACAGTAAAGTCACATTTTCATTGACTTTTGATTTCATTTGATTTGCCACTTTAACCTTTTCGTTGCCATAGATACTGTGGTTGCTCCACCATCAGACAGAATATTATAGTGAAAGCGAGGCTTACATGGAACCAATATAAACGTGGATGTGACCATGACACTTTCAATATTTACTTGATCATGATATGTCTAAACAAAACAGTTGTGAATTTCCGTCATTTTGAATGCATGACTCTTGATTGTAATGAAGTATTTTCACAGTGTGGCATTAGCTCCTTTACTTAACTAGAGGATGTGAGTACTTTCTTCATAACTGTATTATACACATGTGTAAATCCCTGTAAGTGTTTGTCATGCTATGAAAAATAAACTCAAAGTAACTGAAGTTACCTTATTTTTCTTTAGAGCCAACATGCAGCGCTGGCTAAATAAAAGAAGACCCAGGACATCAGTAATTATAGACTGTGAACACAATGTTCTTCTGTACAACTTGATATTGCCCACAGTTTGACAAATAGTTTGCACTGTCACACATGCCATTGATCTGTGGTGAGAGATAAACCCACATCCCATTGTTCCTTAATGCCTGTAGTATCCCCAGAGGGGAATATGCTCAACTGCCTCCACGAGCCGAGACCATTACCCAATTCGCTACCGCTGCTCTTTTTTGATTCTGATCTCAATTCATTATCCTTATTAGGCCATGCATCAGCATAACTTCCAGCTTTAAATTGTGCAAAAATGTTTAATCACTCAGGCCAAACTGCTCGTGAAGCTCATTAACTGCTACGATGTCTCCATTTCTTGCAAGACGCCCCGGCCAAGGCTGTGTTGATACACCATTTACAAGGGTTTTATCCGCAGCTTGTGTATAAGGGTGATTCCATTAATAACAAGTTTCTGAGGGAAGTCTTTTAATTAAAAGTTAATCTGAGGTCTGTCTGTCTATCTGTCTTTCTGCTGTACTTAGCCAGCTAGCACAAAGAGGCTTTATAAATGTTTTAGAGCTTGTTTTCAGCTCTCATCGTCCATTAGTCATTCCCAAATCTACCTACTCTTATTTTTTATGTGGCTATGATAATGGGTATCTACCACCGTGAGAGAAATATTAAAGATACACATCAGGGAGGCCACAGCCACACACATTCAAGCTTTTCTTACCTCTTCACAAAAAGTGCTGAAGACAATTGATCTCCTCGAAGTATTGCCGGCAGAGTTGGAGTAACAGAGATCAGGAGAGACAGTCGAGGAGTATTGTTCGTCTTTAACAGCCACTGTTCTCTTTGAAGACCTGGGCAGCGCATGTCCATATCCACGTTACGATCGGTCTCAATCCATTTTGTCCTGTCCCTCTGCGTCTCATCTAGACCCACTTCTGAAAAACATGAAGTTGTCCCCCCAATAAATTACTTACAAAACATATGTAAATTGAAATATACTGTATCCAATAGGAGCTGACTCCACTTTTGAAGATGTTGTTCATGCCCCCTCTATGTATCCTGCTCAGTGGTATGAACCATTGCAGAGCCGGTGTACGTCACCTTCACGTCCCCTTTAGGGTTGAAAACAAGCGTTGGAAAAGTGCCTTCGCCAAATTGGAAAAACTAGTGTCACCATGCCTGAAAACTGCTGCTTCACATTTTTCCTCTCTGAACGGTCGAAACATCCCGAACATCCTGAATCCTCCACCTTCGCCGCAGCTCCTCCGAACATTGTGTACCACCTCCCTGCTGAAAAATGTCTTCCATATAACATCTATGCCTCCACATGGCGCTAGTCAAAGCTGCAGTCCTGATCATGATAAATGACATTCCCCTTTCCTCTCAGTTTTTTTTCTCTCTATCCACAGTAGGTTGTCGTTTGTTTAAGGAAGAATAATGTGCCGGCGCATTCCAGCAGACCTGGAGGACGAGCACCTGAAGTTCAGAGGCCACAGAGAGTGAACGAGGCCGAATTGTTTTAGAGGCCGAGTGAGGCCAAACAGACGGGAATCTATGAGCCTCCAGCTCCAGCTCTTAGGTGTGTTTGACAACACTCAGTGGAGCTCAACACCGTTTCAATCAGGAGAGACAAGTGAATGAGGTAAAGAGTATTTCAGCAAATTATGTGAAAATTAACGTCTACCAACAACCTGCAGGTTCCCTATAAAATAAACGACATCAAAACTCTTCTGATAAATAGTAAAGATCACATTGAGCTAAATACGCCCAATGAACAAGATATCACAGCTCAAAGCGGTTGTTGCTGAACGGATGCTCGGTTAACAACCTGTAGGTTCTTGCTTGACAAGATAAGAATGCTTTTACAGACGAAATACTCTTTCCTTTGCAGATTTTAAATTCGAAATGTTCGTTTTTTTCACCCAGTGTCAATCTTCAATTTAAAGGTGATGCAGTAAATTTAAAAGAACCTGATTGTGAGTCAGCCCGAGTGAAGTGACACATTCCCCTGTTAGCTCCCGTGGCTTCTAAGCCCAGTATTTGCATGGTCTGCCGCTCATTGAAAATCCATAAGCATAGCACGTGTCCCATCTGCATGCATGCAGGAGTCACCTCATCTGTTAGAGAATCCCCTGGGGCTACCTACACTAATCTTCCAACAGACAAAGCCTTCAGGCAGTCCAGCTATCAAACGCTCTCACTCGCCAGTTTGTTTATGGATTTTCAGCATGTTCCCATGAAGAAATTAAGGTTTATCCCCACAGGATGTTCAACATTACAGGCCACTCAATACTTTTTGACACCAAAAGTGTCGAGGACATTGACTCCTATGCAGGGTGTTTTTCAGCCTCGCCTGCTCACAGAAAGCAAAATATATAAATAAAGATGTCCAATAAATTTGAAAATGTATCAGAGATGTGCTCTTCGAACTAGGAGAAAATGTGTTTGATAAAAACCCAGCCTCATGTCTAGCATGATGAATGACACCGCTCCATTCCCCCTCTGCCAAAAAGGCAGCGCGCACGGTAATAAGAATACAGTAAGTAGTGTCATTCATCCTGTGCTTGGAAGAGCACACTTCAAGTGCTACATGCCAAGAGTAGCACTATTCTGCAAATAGAGTGCACCTTCCAGAAATAATTGAAAAGTCCCTGCATACAGGGTAATAGAATTGTCTTCCTTTTAGATGTTCTCACGTTGGGCAAACAGAGAATCAAAAGAACAATAGTGCTTCTAGTGTTTCTTCAAGGATTTAAGTTTTATACAATGTTTATACATTATGAAGGATGTTTTTAATGACATTAGCTAATATGGCAGCTGAGTCATCCACTTTTGGAATAAAAGGTATGAGCTAAAAGGTGTGACCCACACAAAATATGTGGTCACATGTTTAATTTAATGTGATATTTTATTTTGTATAAGGGACTGTCTAAATGTTGTAGCTGTCGTAATCCTGCCATTCTGGCAAGGCCGACCAGACGAACGTGTGGATCTAGTAATGCTGTGTTCACACTAGCGGCGACAGAGCATCATTCTACAAGTCATTTTCAATGGAAGCCGGCGACTTGAAGCCAGAAACTGATGTGCTACAAATCAAAGTTGATCCAATCATAGGTTTTTGTTTGTTTTGCTAATGGAACAAAAACTTGTTCTAGTTGTTATTCAGTTCCCCGTCCTATTTAACCCTACCCTAAATGGTCTTGGTCCAGTCGCAACTCCTGAACCAGGCGGTGGTACCTTCCTTGCTGTTGGTGGTCCTGGAGGATTGGATGGACCCAGAACCAAGGTCCTCTGGCCCGCTTCCAACGCATGTAAACAATAGCTAGTCACCTGACGATCCATGCTCGCCTTCTCCACACACGGCCATTATGACGTCAACGACGGCGACTCCGTAGCTGACCACGTCTGGCCGTAGCTGTGTTGCCGGTGGTGTCAACACAGCGTAAGGTAAATCTGGATGCAGCCTCGGAGGCGGGGCCCTGATCATTCCTATGAAAACTTCCCAGGTCTAAAATTAGCCGGATCTTCTGCATAGCTTCCACATTGTGGGGCCCACAGAGCAGATGCACTAGTGTCGGTCGAGCGGCTAACTTCCAGTTTAGCGCTCTGCTAACTTCAATGTGAATTAAATAGTTTATTCATGTAGCTCGTCTAGATTTTACAAATGTTATCAGATCCAATGCATCAAATTCTGTTATCAAAATGAGTCATTCCCCAGGGGTTGCGACACTCCTTTCACAATGTTAGCTAATGGGAAAAAGTCATTGTGGGCCCCCGTGCATGTTGTGAAGTTGTAATTACACGGTTTGGCCACTATGTCAAATGGACTTCACAACCTGGTGCTCTTCCAGGGGGCTTGGTTGAAAATGTGACTTTAAGAGGCGGGGCTTACGAGCATGATTTGTGACATCACAAACAGTTTGGCAGCCAATCCTGGTCCAATATTCAGCAAAGTGTGATGTGGAAAGTTGAAGCCTCTCATCAAGCACTTAAGAATCTAATATAATAGGTTACCTATGTTACATTGACTGCAGTGATTGCACCACACTCACATGTACCTGAAGATAATATATAATTTGCACGTTAACTTTCCTTATGTTTTGAGCCTTTTATTTTGTAGCTGTAGCGTTTAGTCTGGCAGAGTCTAATGGCGGTGGGGGTGGGGGGGTGATCGGCTTCAGATGAGGGGAGGCTGGCCGGGGAAAGCAGGGGGATTAATCAAAAAATGTGTTCTTGATTTTCTTTAAGACAAAGCAAGCTTTAGTTATGTACATCATAATCCTTCAAGAAACCAGAATCAATTCATCCACGCCTATCTGTAATGAAATTCGATGGATGACACTTTTCGAGTTTCTGTATCATTTCCAGGACCACTGTATGAGCATTAAGTTGGGAAATGTCAGTACGGAGGAAAACGAGCGATGTGTACTGTTTAAAGGGAACTTTTTCCTTTTCGATCAATACAGGAAGGAGAGCTGGAGGCAGGCAGCAGAGAGGCAGTAATACCAACCACAGTCAGGCAATGTGCAATCTATGGCTTTATTATTGCCTTTTTGTCATTTGTTTATCCAGCTGTTAGTGTTGAGTGTTGCAAATCAAATTAAAATAATTAAACTAAACGTACCAATGTTGGATGGTGTAAAATAAAGAACGGGTCATGCATTCAGGGCTCAGTAGCCTCAGCAGGAGCAGCTTTAGGCGCAGCTCTGCTGTCTGCAGGTTCAGTGCTGTGTGTAGTAAAAATGACAAATCTGAAAAAACTTTTGGAGAACTTTTTTTTGCCCAAAGAAAGTCGGATGAAGTTTCTTCGTCCACAAAAAAGTTTCTGGAGCTTCACAGCGAAACAGCGTTGCAGCATTCTCCTAAACAGCTGAAGGAGCTGGGAAAGACTTACTAAGAAGTAAGTCTTTAAGACTTACTTACGCTGGACGAGCTGTATGGAGCCATCGTATGTTTTTGTTGTTGTTGTTATTTTTTTGTTTTTTTCAATGTGATAAGCCGACGTCACTTTCACCCCATCTGTTGCAAGGTGACTTATTCGTTCTTTAGTTTGGTAGGTTGTGTCAGATGAAAATAATATTGGGAGCAATGTCACCGTCTACTTTCAGGGACAGGCATGTGTAACAGAAAAAGAGATGCCTATGATCATTTGTGCATCATCAACATGAAACTGCCAGAGTCCAGCACTTTTCGGCTAAGCTCCTCTTCTTAAGACTTACAGTATATTTATGCTTTGTTTGCAAGTCCACAGGATTATTGACTCCTAAAGTATTTGTCCTTTCATGTCAAGGATAAAGCCTCATTATCAAAAGCACCAAGCAGGGATTCTGGCCACAGACCTGTTGTATATGCTTTGCTCATGGGTGACCAATGTTCATTTTGCAGGTTGGTTCAGGTTGCTACTGATTAGTTATTTAAAAACAAATCCAATAATGTTGAAAATAAAACATGCATTTTGAAGAATCTAATACAGTATGTGGACTGTTTCTGTGTTGGATGCACACCAGAGAAACATTAAAAAGACTGGCGTATGTGAATGTTGTGTGTTACACAGCATGTGTGAACTGGTTTGGACTGGATTTCTTCTCTTCAGGCAATGACACATTTGGTGTTTGCGGTGTGCTCGCTGCACAACTCTGCTTGCAGAGCTCCAGAATAAACTCTTGCCTATATTTGTCTCCATGCAGCTCCGGTACAGGACACATGGGTTGATTGCAGACAGGTCCAGCGTGTTATAAAACACTGCGACTGACCATCTTTGGGCAGCAGCTTGAGTATTGCCATCTTGGCGATCACGTCCACTCCAACCTTGGTTTTGTTGTAGAAGTCTCTTTGTGCATTGGTCCGAGGAAGTAGATGTTCCCACCTTGTCATTCTGCATCACTTCAGTGTAATTCAGTGAGACTTTCTGGTGCGCAGAAGGAAGCAGAAGCTATTGTTCTTGTGGGTGGGCAGAAAAAGGCTGATATTCTTTGCCAGGAGTTTGTTGGCTAGTGGGAGCGATTTAAAAAAGTTGTCTATTACATTTGCAACTTGATTCTGACACGTATCGAGTGAAGGAGCAGCATGCTTTTCATTAATTTCAGCTCCTGGTGTGTATGATGCAATGCTGTATCAGCCTGTCCCAGACATCACTTACCAGTGGCAGAGAATGTTTCTCGAGTTGTAGTGTTAATGACAGAAATGTTGACATGTCATAGCAGGAAAAGTATCTGTATACAGTCTGAGAATACATCTAATGAAGCAAAACAATTAAAAACACCATGAACCGCCATGTAGGTCCCCTGAAAAAGGTGTATGTAGCGATAACCTGACCGCGATGTTGGATAAAAACACTATTCGTCTGGGATGAAAAGGCTAAAATGTAGATTTAGGATGTGTTTTTCGTAGATTTGTGTGATTTAAATGTACGTGAGCAAGATCAGCCAAATGAAGCCTGTTACTAACAGCATGTTTGAGAATGACGGGAAGCTGCTCAGGTGTCTTTAGAAGATCCTGGACTCATGTGTTCCTTGGGGATTTCAGACTGCTGAAGGTCAGATATGTGAGCCTCTTCCTCGGTTTGATCCATAATATTCTGTCACATGTCCTCTTCCTCCACAGCCTGCTCCAGAAACAGACCATAGACTCAGCCAGGGGAATCTTCTTGCACTTGACCAAGAGTGTATCAATTACCAAATAAATTAAATTTAGCCATACTGCGTCTGCTTCTTATTGCAGATTATGTGAATTTTTCTAATGATGCCAGCAGCAGTTCACAAGGTGGAAATCCTGATGTTGCTTGTATAATAATTTTTTTATTGTCGCCTAATTATTTTTTATTGTTTCTAGTTGAGGGATCCCCGGCCTCTGCAGGCAACACAGCGGCATGGTCCATGGACAGAGGATTCCATATTAAACAGTTCATTATCTACTGACTCCCATGCTGAGGAAAACTCGGGTCCACAAAACACTTCTGGAGCTCCACAGCAAAACAGCCTCGGAGCATTCTCCTAAAAAGCCGATGTAGGTGGGGACAAAACATAAATAAACAACTTTTTATAAAATGGCATAAAATGGCTCCACACAGCTTCTCTGGAGTCATTCAAGTGTCCCGAAGCCAGAAATTGATTTGGAAAGACGTTATTTACACCCTTTTATACGCTGAAATCTTGCCGCCGCTAACGTTAGCTCAGCTTGTTTCTAGGTTCTCCGCTTGTTTATATGTCAGGATCATCATTCAGTGTTCATCATTGTCAAGGTTTTTATGAAGGACAACTCCAAAACAACCCGCCCTGGTGATTAAAACTGGTAAAACACTGAATAAAGCAGTTTCACATTAAAAAATCAGTGTCTCTCCAATGTCCTTCGGTTACAGCGAATGGCCAACAAGTGATCATGTAAGTACACAACTCAACTAAATACTGTATGTGATAGAGGTCTAATCGTTTTTAGACATTATATCTTTAAAGTCCCCCTCCAGTCAAAAACATGTTTCTCCTCTTGTTCCTCCGGTTGAATGTTTGAGCTTCACTGTGGGGAATGATGGATGTGCAGAGTCTGACACTATAAGGCTGTTTTCACATTCCCTGCTCAAAGTTTTAATTTTCTCTGTGCTCAGTGAAAATCAATTTTAAGAGGCGGGGCCTACAAGCGTGCTTCGTGACATCACACATAGTTTGGAAGCCAATCCTGGTCCAGTATTCAGCAGACACAAGTGTGATGTGGAAACTTGAAGCCTCCAGTGCACAAACACTGAGAATCTTTACAGTGAAGGAGGAGACGTCTTGTGTCCAGCAGGAAAACTTGAGAAATTAAATAATATTTGCATATTCACATATTCTGGAATTTTTAATGAAGGAGAAAGAATAGGTGCCATTTTAACTGCGGTAATTATACTTTTATGCCATGTTTTTGTATGAGGAGTCTATACTGTTTCCTCTTTCCTGCGTAATATACCTTTAAGTGGGACTAGTTTTTTTTTTTTACGAATCTGTTGAGACTTTTTTCAAACTACAAAACACGGCTGACCGTGAAACCTCAACAAATCACTCGGCTCTCTTCGCTTCAGCAGAAAGTGTTCTTGAAGAATTCAACAGTTGCAAGGACATTCTACATTTGAGAGTAAAATGTAACGGAACAAAAAAACTTCCAGTAGAATAAAATCTGCGAGCTGCAGTAGAGCTGAGATGCTGTGGCTTCTAATGTGGCAGGACTCTGTGTTTCTACTGAGGTGAAACAAATGAAAAGGACTGACGATGTCCTCGCTGCTGGACATACAGCTTCCCTTTCTCATTCTTGCTCCACAACATTGTTAGCAAACCATTAACTGTGAGCCAATTTTCCTCTTTTTTTTGTCATTTCTGTCTGTGAGTGGCTAACCCTTTAGCCTTAAAGTTATGTCTGTGCAACTATCTAACTAAGTAAGGTTGGGCTATACTACAGACCGGTCTAAAATACCCAAGTGAAACTGAACACAGGTGCAACAGAATTGAAACTTTCAACCATGTAACACTGTTTTACAGCCCGGTTTGAGGAGCAGAGGTACATGTTTGAGGTGTGTTTGCTCGATTGGTCGACGTTTCAGCCTATCACAGTCCAGCCTGTTCTCATCCACCAGCTCGTCAGATGTCTACGTTCTGTCACGGACCCTCGTTTCAGGCAGAGATGCAAAAGGGTTTAATGTACCAACAATTTAAAGCCCTTCGTGTCAGTTTCAGACGACTTGAACAGATGACGTAGCGCAAAGTACTTTCCAAAGAAAAATGGCAGCCAGCGGTAAAGCGAGTGGATCCCATCTGGTTTATGGGTAGATTAATGTGCTGTGATTGGTCCTGCCAAACTGAAACGTTGGGTTTGTTAAGGTGTATTTTCCGGTGCTTCACTGTGAGCCAGATGAAGCTCTGGACAGAAAGTGTTCCTCATGAATATTAATGTTCATCTTGCAGCAGCATCTCTCGCTCCAGTGCTCATGGCCCAAATTTTGCTTGTTTTCCACTGAAAATGGTGATGGTTTGGTTACAGATGGGTGGGGACTCCTCAGCATGTGGACTTCATTCTATCATCTGTAAAACTGGTTTTAGTTTCTCAAACTGGAGTAAACAGTATACTGCACTGGATTATTTCCAGATGCAGATGGTGTGTGTGGAATTGTCTCATTGATGTGTTTTTAATCGACAACGATGGAGCTGTATGGCACAGAGGAAGAAGATCGATCGGTCTTTGGATACACACACAATACTCTGCCTCACCAACCGTGTCTCACCTTACTATTAACTTACATTGCCAAACGCAGAGGCGTGTCCAGACTTTTTAACTGGTGTCACTGATTTATGCATGGGATGTCATGAGATATGTGCACAAACACACACACACACACACACACACACACACACACACACACACACACACACACACACACACACACACACACA